>JAULKM010074273.1:0-11831 GCA_032355605.1 Rubia tinctorum
CCTCGGTCTTGAGCTTGTACACCCATTTGCACTTTAGAGCTCGTTTCCCTCTAGGTAACACCACAAGATCAAAGGTACGATTCTCGTGCAAGGACTGCATCTCCTCTTGCATAGCCCTTTTCCCAATCATCTCTATGATCGCTTGCCATGGCTTTGACATAGTGTTGAGGCTCCCCTTCATTGGTGAGTGTCACGTACTCATTTTGAGGGTATCTGGATGAAGGTCATCTCTCTCTAGTAGAACGCCGAGGCTCAGGTTCTACTGGATCATCTGTTTCCTCCATTGCTCCACCACCTGTCTGGGGTTGCGCTGGTGTGGCTTGCTCATCATTGATCTCAACTTCATCACTATTGCCCTCAACTTTTATATTATCTCCTACCACCAGATATGGAATAGGATCGTAATTCCCCTTGGTCCTCCTAGCTGGGCTTGTTGTGGCATCTTGCAATCACTAGTCGTCTGGTCCTCGAGGAAGATGACATCTCGGCTTCTAAAGATCTCTTTCTGGGTCGGATCCCACAACCGATACCCGAACTTATTTTTGGGTGATCCAAGGTAGACGAATTCCTTCTTTTTTTCAATCTAACATGGCCTGGTCATCCTTAGGAATGTGAAAAAATGCTCGACATCAGAACACCTTTAGATGGTCATATGCCACCTTTTTCTTCGTCCAAATCTCCTATGGTGTGTCTCCATCCAAGGGCACCGAAGGGGACATGTTGATTATGTCAACACCGGTCTTTACCGCTTCTCCCCATAAAATTTTAGGGAGATTGGCATGGGACAACATGCACCAAACTTGTTCTTCAATGGTTCGGTTCATTCTTTCAGCAACTTCATTTAACTGAGGTGTCTTTGGAGGCGTCTTCTCAAGTCGGATGTCATAGAACTTGCAGTATACTTCAAATGGGTCGCAATATTCACCTCTATTATCCGCTCTAACACACCTTAACTTCTTTCATTTCTCACGTTCCACCCTTGTATGGAACCCCTTGAACGCCTCAAGCACCTGGTCTTTTATTTTCAACAAAAACACGCAAACCTTTCTCGAATGGTCATCAATGAATGTTAAAAAATAAAATGCACCACTAAGAGATCTTTCAGTCATAGAGCATACATCAGTGTGGACTAAGTCAAGAATATGCGCTCTCCTACGTGGGTGTGCTGGTCTAATAAATGAAACCCTATGTTTTTTTCCAGCTAAACAATCAGTGCAATGGTCAAGCGTTGTACCTTTTATGTCCTGGAGGATGTTTCTCCGAGCGAGGATTTGCAATCCCTTCTCGCTCATATGGCTGAGCTTCTTGTGCCATAGTTCCATACTTGATTTTCGTGAGCGGTATTAACCTTCCCCTTGCATGCTTGTCCTTGCATGACATATAAAGACCCATCCTTTCTTCCTCGACCAACGACCATATTGCCAATAGTGATCTTCCATTTTCCATCTCCAAAGTGGCTAGTAATTCCAGATTTGTCAAGCTTCCCTTCCGAGATAAGGTTGAGCCGCATTTCTTAAACATGTCTTACATCCTTCAAAACAAGCTTGCATCTCATGTTTGTCTTCAAGATTATGTCGCCTAAGCCAACAATCTTACTTGTGACTTGATTTCCCATCTTCACAACACCAAATATCCACGCTGATAGGATGAGAAAATACCTTCGTGTGGGGTAATATGGAAAGAGGAACAAGAATCACTGATGCAAAGATTATTAGCATAGGTCAGATTGACATTGTCGTTAATGACAAAGACTTCACCGCACCCCCACAGATGCAATAGCAGTAGTGCTCTCATCTTCGTTCTTCTTTTGGTCAATTTGTTCTTGCTAAACCGTTCCATTCTTCTGGTCACTCTTGAGATTGTGGCATTCAGATTTCTTATGACCCGTCTTACCACAATAGTAGCAAGTAACTCGGGAGCGATACTTTGACTGCCATAGTGATTTATCACGTCCGTCACTTTTGTATCTTCCACGTGACTCACTTCTACCTCGATTCTCGATAACGTTCGACTCCAAATAGGTGGTTCTGCCACGTTCCTTTCTCTGTGTTCATTCATTTATTAGGCTGTCGGCGATGCCATCCATGGTAAGCTTTTCAAGTGCTCCGTCATATTTTGTTCATCATTGTACTCCAGTTTGACTAATCGCCTCACTAAGTGGGCTTTGTTACCTGGTGTCTTCTTTTGAATTATAGACTCGAGTTTTGTCCATAGCTCAAAGGCATTTGTGTAAGTAGAAACATGCTCAAATAAACCACGATCAATTTACTTACGAATCATGGCGAAAGTCTTCCTATTAAGGAGCTCTCACTCTTTATTGTTCTTATCCGCCGGTTCGGTCTCCTTCATAATTGGTTCATATAGATCTTTGCAAAATATATTATCCTCCATCATGGGTCCCAATAGGCATAGTTCTCCGTCATGAGCTTCAACATTTCTACATCATGAGTGATACTTGCCTCCATCTTGACTCCTACAAGAAACTAATACTGATCAACCAGGCTTTGATACCACTGTTGGGAAAAAATTGGTATTAACCTCTTTGTGTGATCAAGATAAATATCTAAAATAAAGAAAAATAGGACACCAAAAATTTGGTAATGCGTAAAACCCAAATTGAGAAAAACACGGGACTGTGTAGTCTAAATCTTCCACTATAAGAGGCTATAGTAGTGTTACAAATATCTCACCCAAGTATGATGAATTACAAGGCTACTCACACAATGGTGGATACTAACCACAGAGGATGAGCACTTCTCTCTAATTCCTCACTCTAAGATTGGATCTCTCACTAGAAGGAATAGAAGTAGCTATGGAATGGAGTGGATGAGATTGAATAATAAACTCTTCTCCAACACCTCTATTTATAGATGAACCAAGCATGCTCTATAATTCTCTTCCATCTTCCCAAAAAACAATAGTAAAATCTTGGAGCTTTCTAGGAGGTAGTCTAGATTCTTCCCCCCATCATCCTAGAAACATCTCCCTTTTTCCGTCAATGGAGAGTTCTAAAATTAGGGAGGAAACCCAACATCTAAAACTATATTTTCAATGAAAGTATCAATAAAACCCTATAAAATAAGAAAGTGTCAAACTAACCCTAAGTTATAGATTAATTGTGCAGTTATACCCAAAGTTGTTAGCTCAGGCGTTGATCCTAGAAAATCTAGCGTGACTACCCCAAAAAAGACCCAAATACCCCTAGTTAGTTTTTCATTAAAAATGGATGATTTACCCTTCTCACCGGCCATCTGAAGCTAACAAGAATTATATGGTTATATTAACACTTAATTTTGATTTCTATGGTTATATCAGCACTTAATTTTTATTTATAGGGTTATATCAGCACTTTAAAACCATTTAGGTCGGATTAAGAATGTTTAAACATTTTCCAAAATCAAAAGAAACAAAACATATTTATCAATTACCGGAAAAACATCCACTTATCTCTAAGAATTAACACTACTTTAAATTGATTCATAAATCATCTTCACTTATAAAGGAGATCAATAAGTAACTAATAATCCAAACCTAAATGTTAAGTAATTTATTCCTACAATAATTCTTTTACTAGTTTTGTACTTCTTCCCGCTAGCCATTGTCCTCCTCTTTCAGACAATCTTCATCTTCTTAAAAAATACAAGAACTGCACCACCATTCATTCGATCAATTCAGGACACTTAAACAAAACTAGGATCGTTGAATCATACTGGCATATTCATAAATCATACTAGCAGAATTGGCAACTCGAGTTGCTACTGCTGTCCAACAATGAGGCAGTCAATTGATCAGAGAATTCAAGGGAGTCCCTCACTAAATCTGGAGAATTACATCATTTATAAGATGAGATCGTTGGTCCACATCACTGCTTGTTCCATCTCTTTCCTTAATTTTATAAGTCTCATCATTTTGTTTTAGAATGCGACATCGTCTTCGAAACTGTTCATATTCTTTTCTGTACAAATACTTTTTTAAAAAAAATTAAACCATCTCTAGGACGGGATTTATAGGGTTCCCCTTCATTTTCTATTAAGCTCAATTTGCACAATGTGCGATTAAAACATATGATGTGTGATAAACCCGTTACACTGAGCCGCTATATAATGTTGCAATTCTAGTATAGAATCTCACTGAGTGAAAGAGAGTTACACATAAGCCCTAATTAATATTACAATACTAAATATGAAATCTTATGTGGCAATGAAAAGAGGGCTCCAAGAATAAGTGGTTGACACTGTGTTGTCATACTGTAGTCACAATAATACGGTAAAGCAACATGAAGAAATCAATGACATTAAAGCAGCCAAAGGTGAGGAAAAGGTAACATAAAGAAACCATAAATTTCCTCATTTCAGCATTGAACCAAAAGATGTTCAAATTCATTCACCCTATATGAAAAGTCTTCTCCGACGTACTGGGCAGCACCACCCCACCAACGCCGCCCCTGATTCCAGACATAACTTTATGGACATTCGGCCTTTCCTAAAACTTTCTCAAAATCCAAATTTATCAAAAACAAAGTAACTCAATAATCTTGTGGAGTAAGTGACTCCCCATTTTTTACAACAAAATCACAATCATTTATAAATGTTGTCGTTCTCGGGATGATTTCTTTTCCGAGATTGCAACTCCAAAACTCAAAAATTGGACATAAGTGTTACCATCGCAGTTTCTCCCTACCCAAAACAAAATAAACAAGCTCTCCCAACACAAACAACTCGTTTTTTTTTCTTTTCTAGTGTGTCTTCTGAATGTGTTTACATAATCTTTTCTAGAAACAAAGGAAACTTTTATTCATTCAGTGCTCCGGTATTATTACATTCAATGTCTTGCACATTCAAGTGGTGTGCACCCATCAATCTTGTCGGCAACCGTGCATATATCTTTTTTCTACATGAGCACATAAGGAGGGGAATTCAGGACAGTGACCTCCTATTCGGCACCTCCGGTAGTCTTTTCCGGCAGCCTCTTCCGGCGTCTCTCCAATTTTCTCTGTGATGTGTTATATATTGTGTTCATATTTTGTGGGATTATAATGATTTTATTGAGATATATAATTTGCACTTTAAGGTTTTTTTGGTGTAGGAATTCATGGATTATAAAGAATTAATTGAGAGGGAGCCATACAATGTACTATTTTTCCCTTAACCAATGGTTTTTCCCCACTGAGTTTTCCAAGTTAAGGTTTTTAATGAGGCGATGTGCTCTAATGGAAAAATGTTCTTGTTTTATGAGACATTTTTCCAGAGATGAAGGAAATGAGGCAAAAGCATAATTGTTGAAGTTATGGGGTGAAAAGAGAATTATAGAAGAAATATGGATTTCAAGAAAATAAAGATATTCACTTCCCATTGGTGGCGGAGGTTAGGGAAATTGGTGGTGGAAGCGAGGGGGAGGGGGAATCAGTGGTGAGAGGGGGGTGAGGTATGACGACGGGGTTGTGACTAGGGTTGCATGTTGAGGTTAGGGGAATCGGTGGCGAAAGTGAGGGAAATTGGTAGGGGTGATGGCATCTATGCTAGGCTTGGTGGCAGAGGTTAGGGGAATTGGTGGTGGAGGCGAGGGGAAGGGGAATCGGTGGTGGGAGGTGGGGGGAGTTGGTGTCTAGGGTTGCAGATGCTGGTGGAGGAGAAAAGAAAATGGCGGAGAAAGAAGACCGGGAGAGGTAGCAACGAACGACGATGGAGAATTCCAGCGACGGCGGTGGATTCAAGTGACAGTGGCAGATTCGGGAGACGTTGCAAATTCCAGCAGCGGCGCAGCCGCAGTTCTGGCAAACCAGCAGCAGTGAAGAAGAAGATAATGAAGGGCATTTTAGGTATCAGTTTTTAGGATATTAGTTAATGGTATTTCCTTCATTTCATATTTCTATTGCCGGAATTGATAGGGTCAACACGGGAAATAGGGATTTGGGTATATCGGCACTAATTTTTCAAAAGTTAGGGTTGGATTGGCACACACAATAATTAGTTAGGGTAATATTTGCACTTTCATAAATTGCAGGTTTATATTGGTACTTTTAGCCTAAACTTAGTGTTATAAATGTATTTATCCCTATTTTTAAAATTGCACACTTTCCATTTTTTGCCAGATTCCTTCAATCTCATCCACTCATTCTACTTTTTACTTTTTGCTTTTTACTTTTGACTTTTGACTTTTTACTTTCAATTTCATCCACTCATTTTGTTCACCTAAATCTAAGATTTTTTTTGTTTTAAATATAATCATGTTTCCGCCAATATTTATTTGAAATATGATCTTGTTTCTGCCACTACCTCCACCAACAGCCCTTTGCCCTACTACTAGTCATCCACATTCCATAATTCATACAATTAGTTTTTCCCATCAAAAAGAAGGTAATAACCAATCAAATATACTAATCATAAAAACTAAGAGCAAAAAGAATCTTATTTTGTTACAATTTCCCATCATTTCTAATGTGCAAAATTCTTATAACAGATTCTCACTTAACAGCAACAACAGGAACCCATACTTTTTCCAAATCAAATTCACAACTACACATAATCTACTCCATGCAAACAACGAGCAATCATTTTTTACTTCCTACAAACAAATGTCTGGAATAAGTGTAACTCAACTCCTGATCACCAGAAGCTTAACTAAAATTGTCCGACTATTTCCTTGACATTGGCTTTATCCGACAACTCAGAACCACGAGTCAGATGTGGCCTTAACAAGAGCCTGATATTGGCTGCAACTCATGCCCATGTGCCAGTCCACTCTACATTTTGTGCAGAATAATTTCCAGCACTTGCAACACGCCCGGATCAAAAACCTATCGTTATCAGCCATAAGACCATCGCAGCCATGGAATGGGCACGAAATGAGTTGTGGATACGGGCAGGAGAGAAGAGCTCTAGCATCGCGGATCTCTTGAAGCCAACGATCTGCCACTTCTCGTGGTACATAATCGCGGCATTGCTCTACGGTCCACATGACGCTGCATCCATATTTTGGGCATTTGAACCCGTAATCACTCTTCTTAATCATCTCCGCGATGAAATCCACCACGCAATCGTCACAGATGCAATGCTCGCATTCTGGCAATCTCTTCAGCTTCTGATCATTGCCACACAGGATGCAAGCCCACCCAAGACGAGAACCATAGTCTGAATCATGAGTAATGGCAATACCTTCATAGACCCAAACATGGTATTCAATTCATCATGTGTATTAATTATTTTTTCATGAGGTATTAAATGCAAATTCATTAAAATTTGAACCATACCTTTCAGCTTGTGGTCAATGGGTTTGGGAGGAGAAATAGCTACACCTTCCCCAGAATTTTTGTCCGCGAGAAGCTCCAATGAGATGATGTCGCTTGATATGGAGATTAAAGGCTCCCCGCTAGAAGAATCAGTTGCAGCATGATTAGCATCAGACGCTGCAACTTCCTCCGAGTCAATTTCTGTGGCAACAAAATGATATTTAGAAACTAAATGTTAGTTATAACGAAACTAACAAGATCACAAACGATAATATAAATGTTAATATATCAATTAAAAAATATTTACCAACTAAAGCAAACATGCCACAAAAAATATATGTGTGTGATACAGATACATGTTTTTAATTCCCTTTAAGCAGCTAGATTAAACTCATCCCATTTTTTATCCCTCCTGAATTCTGTGACATTAATGCCTAATTAACCGCCATTTACAAACTCCCAGAATTATTGTGTTCTTCATGGTATATATCAGAGCAATCATAAGATCTGATACTCGAAAGTTCTGCAAATAAGTATTGTTTTTGAAAAAAATCGTGAGAGATTATGGCAAGCATGCAGTGCTGATCATTCCAAACATGTGTTGGCACTACTACAAATTAGACCTGACACTTTACATGCAAAGTAAATAAAAAATAATGTTGCAAGGTCTGAATAAATGCATAGCACCGGAAGGCAGTTCCCTAACGTAATTCAGATCTAAGATCATAGCACCGGAAACGAAGGACAAATTAAGCTTTTTGGCTGGTGAAAATCAGAACCAGCTCCTACAGATGTCACCTTCAAACAGTTGTCCAGAGGATTTTGAATTAGCTTTCTAAAGCAATTTCTAGAGATATAGGGAGTATGTAATATGTTTCATCTTAAAGGATGAAACAGACAAATTGCACCAGTTTCTTATAGGATTAACTGAGGACTATGAATCAAATACTAGAGAAGCAGAAGAAGCTGCAGCTTGAGAACTAGGAAGTTTGTATAAACTCGGCCATCATTGTTATAAATAACACAGACAGTAGAAATTCAACCTTCAGAAACATTAATCAGAAAGCTGGAGGGACCAAATTTGAAGTGTGATTACATTGGTATGATGGTTCACTTTGGCATGCAGACCATTAAGTTTAGAATCATACCTTTCTTCTTGAGATCAGAGGGTTTGAGAGGAGAAACAACGACACCTTCAGACACTGCAACTTCCCCCGAGTCAATTACTGTGGTAATGAATTGATATTTAGAAGATAAATGTTAGTTACGAATCTAACAAGATCAAAAATGATAATATAAATGTTAGTATATCAACTGAAAAATATATACTGACTAAAGCAAACATGTCACACATTATATATGTGTGGGATACAGATATACTCCTATATTTTCCCTTTAAGCAGCTAAATAAACTGCTCCCATTTTATCCCTCCTAAATTCTATAAAAGTAATGGCTAATTAACCGCCATTAAAAGAAATCTCCGAATTCAAGTGTTCCTAACGGTATCAAAGCAATTATAAGATCTGATACACCAAAATTCCGCATATAAACCTATTTTTTGAAAAAAATCTGTGAGAGATTATGGCAAGCATGCAATGCGGATCCTTCCAACCTTGTACTACAGTACTACAACAAAATAGACTTATTCCGACACTTTACATGCAACACTTATTAAAAAAGTTGCAAGGTATGAAACAATGCATTGCACCAGAAGCGAAGGACAAATTAGGCTTTCTAACTGGAAAATATCATAACTAGCCAGCTCCTACAGATGTCACCTTCAGACAGTTGTCCCATGGATTTTGAACTAGCATTCTAGAGCAATTGCTAGAGATATATGTTTAATAAAGAGGATGAAAATCATGAAATAGACAAATTGCATCAGTTTTTTTATAGGATTAACCGAGGAATTTGATGATACTATGAATCAAATTAATATTGTTTAATTCTATAACCTTTGCCCCCTCTGAGCAGAGAAGCGGAAAAAGCTGCAGTTTGAGGAAAATTCGACCATGATTGTTAGAAATGACAGAGACGGTAGAAACTCAACCCTTAGAAACATTAATCACAAAACTTGATAGATTAGATTTGAAGTGTGATTACTTTGGTTTGGCAATTCACATGAAGGAGAGCTACTTCAAGATAATTGGATTGGTGGGAACAGAAAAAGGAAACACCTACTAAACCAAAGCAATTTGACAATGCAAATATGACCAAATTAAATTAAGAAGCAATGAGTAGAAAATAGAAAAAGAACATGAACCGTCAAACACATAGGTCGTTAGAAAGCAAATGCATGACAGCATATTATGTTACTCGTGTATCAAATGTGAAATGCCAGGCCTCAAATGTTATCTTGATAGTTAGATTCTTCAATACATTGCTTGGAATGTCAAACGTTCCAAACGTACATTTCGTTACCATTAAAACATGTGAGAGATGTCTAATTTGCACCAGGTAACAATATTGGAGAAATGTTAGTAACCGGTGAACATAACATGGCACCAAAATGTACCACCTCAACTCTCTCCTAATCTACAATGCAATGATATCTACCAACACCACAAGAGTTCCAGACAAAAAATCACAGAAAGAAACTGTAATCAAACATCATAACACAAAAAGGTCAAATGATGTTGAAGGGATCATTCCCACTATTTGGTATGCAAACCCCCGATTCCGGGTTCTGTTGTTCCTTCCATAATCGACCTGTTACCCTTAATTTCAGCTCCGTTCGATCCCCACCCTTGATTTGATTATACTACTCTAGATGCTGATAATCAATAATTAGAGTTACAGAACTTGGTGGCTAATCTATCTGGCTGTGAACTCAAACAGGCTTCTAGGCTCTGGAATCAAGAGTTTACCCGACATTTGGTTTCTCTTGGTTTTTACAATCTCCGCATATGATTAATGTTCTTAAAATTCACAAAAGCTCTTTCTATGGCATTGATAAATAGTTTATGAGGATGATATTCTAATAGCTTAACTCTTCTGCACTAGTTGCCTATTTTCTTTTCCGTTATGGTTTAGATTCTATGTTTGGTATGTAATATATGAAGCAAACATGAAAAAACCCACCTAGTTTCTCCAAGTGATTATGATTGATTCTTCTTCTCTTCATCCCATCGGATTCTGTACCATTCCCAGACATGGTGGAAGCTGGAAATTTTAAAAAAATTAATCATTTATGTACTAAAATTTGATCTAGTTCATCAAATATAAATCACATTACAACAATTTATCGAAATTCTACCTAAGTATAAACAACTCATTATTAGAACAAATAACATTTGGAGAAAATCAAAAACAGAAATTTCACTTGTAGGAAGCATTTCATTTCACTCTGTACAAAAATATCAACTTTGAAATAGATTTTCAGTTGGGAAGGAGTGACAAAAAACATATTCAACTTTAGAATTTTATAGGTCAAAAAATATAATTTAAAATATTAACATCATTATTTAATTTCTGATATATATTTAACATGATTATATTTCAACCACACCCAATCTTTTAATCCCACCCAATATTTTTTTGGAATAAAGATTCGAAAATAATATAGGAACACCCAATTCATATGAAATTGAAGTAACGCATACAAATCATACCGAAAAATAAAAATAGGGTTTAGATTGGCTCCTCAAAAAACTATTATTCATAAAAAAATACAATAGATTTTCTATCAATTTGTAACCAAAAAATATACCGTAGAAATTGGTTAGTTACGAAACATAGAAATTGTACATAGATTAGTAACAAAATCCCCACCAATTAGAATTGAAGAAGATTGAAGATTGTATATCGATTACTGATTACTAATCAAACAGTAGAATTTCCTATCAAATTTAGTACCAGGGAGATTGAGTAAAAAAAACGTGATTTTCGGATGATGGTCGGCTAAAAAATACAACAGAAATTGGATTAGTTACAAAACATAGAAATTGTACTAACAAGATCCCAACACATTATAATTGAAGATTGTATATCGGTTACTGATTATTAATCAAACAGTAAAATTTCCTATCAAATCTAATACCAGGGAGATTGAGTAAAAAAACCTGATTTTCAGATGATGGTCGGCTAATGCTGAATTTTACAGCGACGAAATGATCGGAGCCAGGAAGCGGGTGGACTATTTTGGTATAGTATATCTTATTACAACTGTAACGGCTACGCGCGTTGAAATAGTGAAAACCTAATTTCTCTTTTCTAATCTCCTCACACATCCCGGTTTAGTTTTTAAGAGGGGTTTTTTTTTCACATTTATCGTGAATCCTTAAAAATAATTACAACGTTATTAAAATGCACAAATTTTAAAATTAATAAAGAAGTGAAAAGGCAGGTATAAAATACAAAATATTATTTGGTGAATTAATATACATTTTTTATACTCTGAATACAACCACCTGCTGATTATTTTAAAAGAAATATAGGTAAATAATATTGAAAAATAAAATGGGTCGAGTAATATATTTTTGGGGATTGATTATTTTAAAATAAATATAGGTAAATAATATTGAAAAATAAAATGAGTCGAGTAATATATTTTTGAGGTTTCCATCTAATAGAATGTAAAACCCACACATAATTGTGGATGTG
>JAULKM010074284.1:0-11831 GCA_032355605.1 Rubia tinctorum
GAGGTTAAAAGGGTACTTTTTACTACACCCATATTTACCTTTGTTTTTAGAGGGATGAAAACCGAGGTAAAAAGCCTTGTAGAACCGGGGTAATAGGTGTTGTCTCTTGTAGTGTTACTCTCTGTAGAGGACATTGAATTTGCCAAAAATGCATGCCACCATGGTGGTAGTCCATTTGGCTAATCACTATGTCACATACCCAAGAGGTATTGTGAAGGATATGATGGTCCAGATAAATGGTAACATTTCAAGCCTATTTTTATATCCTAGATATGGTAAACGAGAAGGATACCACCTCAATATTATTAAGGATGCATTTCTTAAAAACTGCTAGGGCTATAGTCGATGTGCATACAAGAAAGTTAACATCAGAGTGTGGTGATTGCATTGTGAAGTTTAACATGTATGTAAATGTGAATTGTGTCTTTGATGAGTCTTCTCCTGTTGTGAGTGATGATCTTGAGATCACTGTGCAAGAGGTTTTTGATAGGGATATGAATGTAGCTCTAGATGATTACCCTTTAAACAATGATCTTGTTGATGCTAGGAACACCAGTCTAATGGAGAATGTGGGAGAGGTTGATCCCCAAATTTATACTCATATAGAGACCTTAGCTAAGAACCTAGATGTCCCAGTGATACCTGAGACAAAGCCTTTAATAGAGGAACCATCCATAGTCAAACTTAATCCTTTAACTGAAGACTTTAATTATGCTTTCTTAGGTGAGGGAGAGACATTGTCGGTGATTATTTCTAGTAAGCTCACTATTGACCAAGAGAATAGGTTGATTAAGGTGCTTAAGAAATTTCGGGGAGCCATAGGTTGGACTTTAGCCTATATCGAAGGTATAAGTCCCTCAACTTGCATACACTGTATATTATTGTAGGAGGATGCAAAACCCATATGCCAACCTCAAAGGCGGTTAAACCTGCCAATGATGGAAGTAGTCGAAGGTGAAGTCTTTAAATTACTTAAGGTAGGGGTGATATATCCTATCGAAGATAGTAAATGGGTGAGTCTCACTTAAATGGTGCCAAAACAAAGTGGGTGACAGTGGTAGAGAGCAAGGATAGGGATTTGGTCCCCACGCGTATTCAAAATGGGTGGCGAGTTTGTATTGATTATTGCTGCTTAAATGCGGTAGCTCACATGGATCATTTTCCCCTACATTTCATTGAACAAATGCTTGAAATATTATCTGGTCGCTCACACTACTGCTTCCTCAACGGCTATTCGGTATACTTCCAAATAGCCATCAATCCCGAGGATTAATATAAAAGAACCTTTACGTGCCCCTTTGGCATTTTTGCCTGTAGGCATGTGCCTTTTGGCCTTTGCAATGTACTGAGTATATTTTATAGGTGTATGGTAAGCATCTTCTCGGAGTTTATGGAACGCTTTTACGAAGTCTTCATGGATGATTTCACCATTTGTGGAGATTTTTTTGACTCATGCTTACATAATCTAGCACTTGTGTTAAACAAGTGCATTGACACCAACCGCATCGTAAACTCCAAGAAAAGTTACTTTATGGTAGAAAAGGGCATTTTTCTAGGTCATATGGTGTTGGCTCGAGGTCTATAATTAGATAAGGATAAAGTAGACATAATCAAATCCCTCTCATACCCCACTTGTGTGAGAGACATTAAGTCATTCTTAGTTCACACCAGATTTTACCGGCATTTCATTAAAGATTTCTCTAAGATTTCCTCTCCCTTATACAAATTGTTGTAAAATGATGTTGATTTCATTGTTGATGAGGAGTGTAGAAAAGTATTTTACACTTTGAAGAAAATGCTTGTTATTGCCCCTGTTATCCAACCCCAAATCGGTCTCTCCCTTTTAAAATAATGTGTGATGCAAGTGATTATGCCATAGGAGCGGTGTTAGGCCAGAGGTAGGAAGAATACCACATGTCCTTTACTATGCGTCATAGACGCTTAATGATGCGTAACATAATTACTCCACTATGGAGAAAGAGTTACTAGTCATAGTTTTCGCACTTAAGAAGTTTAGACAATACCTTTTAGGCACCAAGGTCATTGTATATACCAATCAAGCAGCTCTCCGCTATTTGATGACTAAGAAATAAGCTAAGCCTAGGTTTATTAGGTGGATACTTATTTTGAGTGAGTTTGATCTTGAGGTGAGAGACAAAAAGGGAAGTGAGAATGTAATGGCAGGCCATTTGAGTGGAATAATTACCCTTAAGAACTAAGACCCCACTAAGGAAAAGGCTAAGTTGGAACACATTAGGGAAGAATTTTCCAACGAGTAATTGTTTGGTGTGACAATTGGCCAGCCTTGGTATGTTGACATAGTGAACTACCTTGCCACGGGGGAATTTCCCCTTCCCTTGTTTAAACCAGGAAGGACATGCTAGTGAATGAGGTAAAAGAATATTTTTGGGATGATCTTTACCTTTGGAAACATTTCTCCGATCAAGACATTATGAGATGTGTTTATGAAGAAGAGGTAGAGCCAATCCTTAGACTTTTCCATTTTTCCAATGTAGGTGGACATTTCAGGTACAAAATAACTGCTAAGAGAGTAGCAAAATATGGCCTTTATTGGCCCATCATGTTAAAACATATCCGAGAGTTCATTCTAGCTTGTGATAGGTGCCAAAAGGTGGGCAATATCTCATTCAATAATGAGATGGCATATGTTCTCTCAATGCCGGTTTAGATTTTTGATGCGTGGGGGATTAATTTCATGGGCCCTTCTCCCGTGTCCAATGGAAATTATTTATCCTAGTGGTGGTGGATTTTATGTCTAAATGGATCGAGGCCAAAGCCACAAAAAACAATGATGCAGCAACCTGGATGAGTTTCCTCAAGTCCAACATTTTCTCACGGTTCGGTTTATCCAGAACTATAATTAGTGATAAAGGTACTCACTTTTGTAATAAAGTCACGGGAGCCTTGTTTAAAGGATATGGTGTGACCCATAGGACATCCACCGCTTACCATCCACAAACAAATGGCCAAGCGAAAATATCCAATCGGGAAATTAGGACTATCCTTGAAAAGATCGTAAACCTGTCTAGAAAGGATTTGAGTGCTAGATTGGATAATGCATGTGGGCCTATCAGACAACATACAAAACCCTCATAGACATGTCACCCTTTCGGATTCTCTTGGTAAGAGATGGCACCTCCTGGTAGAACTTGAGTTCAAAATACACTGGGCCATTAAATGCTTGAATATGAAATTTAGTGAAGTCGGGAAGCATAGAAAGTTGCAACTCCAAGAACTTGAAGAATTTGGATGCGACTCCTATGGCACGGATCTAATTTACAAGTAAAAGACACAAGCTCAACATGATAAGAAAATAGTGAAGGACTTTTTATATGGCACCAAAAGTCCTTGTATATCAATCTCAGCTACGTCTTTTTCTAGGTATATTGCGATCAAGGTGGGGAGGTTCATATGTGGTGACCAAGGTTTATTATCAAGGAGCCATAGAGGTAAAAGATTAGGAAAATGGAATCAAGTGGTTAGTCAATGGGCAAAGGTTTAAACCTTACCTAGAATAGGGGAAATTTGGGAGTAGATAAGGACAATCCCCTCCTTGATGAGCAAATCCAAGAATGAACTCTCCTATCACAAATAAGTCGCGAGGAACTTTCATTTTTATTTTTGAGATCTTGATAATTTTGTGATGGTTGGATTGTGTTTAATATTTGGTTGTAATTTTTGAGAATGATAGTCATCAAATTCTTGTATAGAATAGTGCTACTCTCAGTTTTCTTGTTTTTGTAGGAATATTTGTGCTTGATTTCAAAACAAGAAATGGATATTATTCT
Organism: Rubia tinctorum; assembly: GCA_032355605.1. NCBI lineage: Eukaryota > Viridiplantae > Streptophyta > Magnoliopsida > Gentianales > Rubiaceae > Rubia > Rubia tinctorum. Next base: position 3,810 of record JAULKM010074284.1, read on the forward strand.
TTGTTAATTTTAATCTTTCCCTTACACCATGGCCACATGCATTAGGGACAAGCATGAATCAAGTGTGGGGGGAGGGATTGGAATGCTCTTTATGGTAGCCTATAATGTGAAAGATGATGATTGTTTTGATGACTATCTTCTTTTCCTTGTTTTTGGGTACTTTCCCCCATTTAGAATTTCAAACGTTATGTAGTTGCTTGAATTTAGGTGTGGGGGCACCTTTTTGTAGCTTGTTTTGGGATAATTTTTTAGAACTTTTTGTGGTGTAATTTTTTCTTTTTCACTATATTTTGCCGTATGTAGAAATTTGGGATATTTTATGCTACACACAAAATTTTGAATTATATATATATATATTTCCGACTAAGTTGGAAATCCAAAAGGGCAACTTAGGAAAAAATGGGAAGAAATCCCGGATAGGTTGAAAGGACTAGGTAAAAATGAGAAACTAGGCCCGACTATGTTGAAAAACTTGGGCAAAAATGAGAGGTCGTGTGGAAAAAGGTGAGATGGTGAGCTCAACATGTGCGAAAGCTAGGATGAAAACCCGAAAGGGCTCCTAGGAAAAATGAGAGAAAATAGAAACTAAGTTGAGGATCCTTCGGCATTATCCTTGGTTGTAGCTAAGTTGCGAATCTCGAGTTATCCTTTATTACAACCAAGTGAAGGATCTTTTGGATTATCCTTGGTGGTTTTTCGGCAACGACTCTTTGATTACTTTTGACGGACTATTCGGTGGAGTAAGCTAGTTCAACACTTATCATTTGTGCTTACCTTTTACTTCAAAAATATTTTGGGTGGTTAGGTTATGTTTGTATCTTCGGGGAGTGTGAGAATTTTGAGATTCTTACTTCTTTGGGGGAACTAGGGTAGTTTGGGAATAAGTTGGATGCATTGGCTAACTTCTCTTTGCATGCCACATTTAGCTTAGATCATTTCTCGTTTTTGTTTACTCGAGAATGAGTAAAGGTTCAAGTGTTTGGGGATTGATGTGCACCTTTATGCATGCATTAGCCGATCTAATTGACACCTTTATTATCATATTTTGTTTGGTTGATTGCTAGTTTTAGTTGGGTTTACACGACAACGGGTTTAGATGGTCATTTTTAGTTTTTTTTTCTAAATCCTGAGTTTTATAGACTTAATTGAAGCTAATGGACAAGTTGTATTCACGGGCACCCAGATATTCCTTTTTTTATCTCATTAGTAGGTTGCTCATGAGTACCATTTTCATCATTTTTTTTGTAGAAGGCCATCTGTGAGGGTGGTAGAAGATATTTGAAGGTCATTCGAGAGGATGGTAGAACATATAGAAGGCTATTCATAAGGATGGTAGTATATTGAAGGCCACAGACTCCAAAGCATGGTGACAAATTGAATTGACCCCGGAAAAGGTCAATTTAAAGTTCAAGACAGCCAAGGAAGAAGCGGAGGAAGTGTTGTCCGAGATTTCATGGAGTTCAGGGAACGATCCAAGAAGAATCATCCCTTGAGAGTGGCACAATTGGATTCTTCTTCTCGAGAACTATAAAATAGACTACAAGAACTCTCAAATTGGATCTACAGTTCTTTCGTAGCAAAGCAAACAAGTCAGCCAGCAAAACCAGCCAATGCCAGCTCAAGGCCAACCCAACTGGCATGAAGAGGGCCTAGCACGACCCGTGCAAGTGCTCAGCATGGACCATGCCAAGCAACACTCAGTACATCAAACAACACCTTTTACCTTGGTTATGGAGGGCTTTTTTACTTCGGTTTTTTGGCCAAAAAGAACTGAGGTAAATGTGGCCGAAGTAAAAGGAATATTTTTACCTCGGTTCAAAACTGAGGTAAGAAGTAATTTTTACCTCGATTTTTAGGGAAATGAGCCGAGGTAAATAGATAAGTTTACCGAAAAGTATGCGACGTCGGCCTATACGTACTGGCCACCGACCTGCTAGAACATTTGCGACATCGGCTCTGACGATGTCAAAAATTAGAGGTAGCGAAGTCGCTGGGATATGTAATTAATGTCGCTTATTCATGAAATCAACATCACAGAATGTAACTTTTGGCTGCGGTTTCAACCCGCAGTAATAGTTATTTTTACCGTGGTTTTTCTTCTGAAAAATCATGGCAATTTTGTACGTGATAATCCCACCCCCAACCAGATTGCGATGTCAATGATACTGAATTCATTGTAGTCGATTAGCATAGCATTCTAAAACATCGGTTTGATCGTTATCGCATTGGTCGACCATCAAGCGTTAATGATGTGGCACATTGGTTCATACGACGTCGTGTTTTTAACTGACGTTGCTTGCATAGTAGCTACTAGGGTGCCCTGAATGTGATGTACAAGGTGCTTGTGATCTCGATTACAACGAACTCAGTCATTTCGAGATACCATGGTAATGTTTAAAGATAATTAAGCGATGTCGCTTTCATTGTTTCAGGATAACTGAATGGTAATTATAAGTGTGCGATGTCGGTAATTGAAATCTAAACTGCAATACAATATTCATGAAAGGTGATCCTGGTGTCCAACGCCATTCAATTGACATGTAGGCACATCTAGAATAATATATACAAATAAGAAATATAAATATTACAACTTCAATACACAGTGAAAGTTATCAAAATTATCACAAAATGAACTATACCATTGATACTTTATAGCTAGATGAAGAACTTTATCAAAGTGTCAAAAAAAACCTTGGAAAGTATCAATGGGCATTTTAGATAATTACGCTCGCACCAAAACCTAACCTAGTACGAGTTCTTCATATAGTTGATTGGTTAATTAAATATTTCAAATGCTTCATGTACATTCTCCAACTGCCTGATGTTGTATGGTAATATGTTCTCGGGAAAAGACTGGAACATAGAGTAAACAGTAAATAAAAGCAGAGGTTGGGCAATGTCATGTCATTGTTTGTTGAAAAAGAAATGTGAGAATAAGACATACCTTTTGTAGATAATATTGATTCTCACTCACATTCGCTACGAAATTCTTCATAAATATCATGCAATAGTAACTGCTTTTCCATGGGGCTGATTATTTTTTATGCTAACCGTACCCACAATTTGTTCATGAACACAATTATTCGCATATTGCAATATTTGATGAAAATTGATATTATCTTGTAAATTCTAACCTTTAGGGACTTTCAATGGAATTACTTGCACGTGTTAACTAATGGATCCATCATCACCTTTGCAATTGCGAATAAAATTGTCTCGGGGGGTGTCTGATGTAATAGATCGAACCAAAACACGGTGCTTGAGGGAATAACAAAGACGGCGACCGTTCAATGTTTGATAATAATACAAAGATGGCGACCATCCTGTGTACACTAAAAGCAATTGTAAGTCAGTAAGTACAGTAGACTCACCTCTAGTAATATGGTGCGATATATATCAAATTCTCCTTTTTCATCAACCAGGAGCTCAAGTTGGCTAAACACTCTTCCATCGTCACATGTTCATGTTGGATCTTCAATGGGAAAAGAATCCCTATCCACCTTTTCAATTTGGAAATAGATTGTATATGCAAAAGCCTACATATAGAGTTAGTCTAGTTATTGATAGGCAACACAATAATTACAATGAATAACGTTCGGTTGATGGATTCATACTTACATGCAATGTAGTTGCATAATGGGAGGTGGGACATTATTGAAATGGAACAAGGTTATGAAATCCTCCTTCTGGATTATTGGATTTACCTTGTACCCGAAGATTCCTACTTCTTCCATTGTAATTTTGTACGAAGACGAGGGAGGGTGAGTTGTTAATATTGTGTGGATGTTCTACATAGAGCCATCTTTAGAAGGATTAAATGGTGGTGGCTTCACTCTAGGGATATGAGATTTTGAAGCCTTTGGATCCCCTAATGTACTTGGCAATTTGGTCGGGCTAATAGTTTTTGCCTGGATCTACATGAAATCAATTTGGAAAGTTATGTACAGAACTGTTGTCTCAACCCATGTCATATGAATTGTTACGTCAACCCATGACCCACGTCTCATCCCTATTTTTTTACCCTTTTAGCAGGCCTGTTTTCCAAAATAAAGACCAAACGTAAGGGACACTCAACGAATATTCCCACCACCTCATCCACTATTCTTGCCTCGGCATCTAGGATTGAAAGAACTATACTATCTACGAGGGTCTTAGTGATAGTAACCACCACATTTTCCTTCGCAACTGGCTTTTGATGATGCAATCGTATAGATGTGTATACTTTGCCTTCCGCAACGATATGATTCTCATCATCAACACGTTCAGAAAGAAGAATGCACAAGGAATTATCTTTCATGAGAAGAGTCACTAATTTTTTTTAAAAAGTATAAAATAATTTGAATTTGAAAAGTGTAATATATTTACTTATACCTTCAAGTTGCGATCGATGGCATTAACCAACTTTGTTCTTAGTCGGTCAAACGTAAGAGGAGTTGTTGAATTCAGAGACATTGGCTCAAGCCTATTATTGCACAACGGGTGGTTATGTGTTGAGTTTGTTGGAGAAAAAGCGTGGGGTGGTTGAGGTGGTTGGTTTATAACATGCTAGGATTCTCTCCAAGGCTAATGACATTTTCCTCCCATTCGATTCTTGCGATACATAAGCCGCTAGTTGGGCAACTATAGATTTCAAAGCATTAATCTCTCTTTGTTGAATACTTGACGGAATATCAACCTTCGTTGGTTGAGGTTTGACAAAGATGTCCCTATGTGTAGCGAGAATTCCGACACCTTGGACCCGTCCCGTATGTTCTTTCTTTTTTAGCACTACACCAAGTATGTTTTTCTTTCCAAGCTCGATGAACTCGCCGGACACTTGCTTTCCTTTTATGTCCTCCTATAAATTACCAATACTGGATCACATATATTTGGTCAAATTGTAATTTCAAATATTTCCCATATATTAAATAAACTAAATAGTTGGCAAACTTACAATTTTTTGGTCTATCAGCTCCGCATCTTTGGTGTGGAACTTATCCTCTTGCTTACCGTGCCTTTTGAATCCTTTCAACCATTTTTCAAATTGGAGAACCTCATCTGTTGTGGGACATTCCTTATAAATCCTTGATTCTTCATCCGTTTTCTCAAGCTTGACTTTGTCAAACATTCGAGCCTCAAACATTTCTTTCATGATAATTCTCGTGACAAGTGTGTACCCTCCTCAACTTATGGTGTGTCGCATGTTGTTTTCTTTTGCAACCTTAACATGTTTTGCTCTCAAAACCCGTGATAACATTAAAAAATGAGGTTTGGTTATGAAAATGAATAAGGGAAATGATGAGGGACAATAGTAACTATATGTGCCTGTGGGTGAGCGACTTCGTTCACCAGTCGCTAGGGAAATTGCATCAGTCGAATGGACATCATGCGATGTCGCGTGTACCGTTGGAGTGACACGTTACCTAAACTTAGTTCGTAAATGACGTTGCACACTACTCGGTATAAAATATCCATAGCCCGAGTAGTACTATGCGATGTCGCTTAGTCCAATTTGTGGTACTCTAGTTTTGGAAAATAGGGTTCATCACAATTATTTAGCAATGACTATCACAGAACACATTCACAAATGACGCTATCATGATAATATGCTCATGCATATTCTATTATATCTATCAAAATATGTCTTTACATGAAAATATAATTATGTATCCACTATGTATATTTTCAAAGCATTTAAATGTTGATTTCTTACCAATTCTTTGTCCGCGAGCTTTCTTCCAACGAAACCTTTCCAGCTTGATTCACTATTGAACGGGTGCTTAAGTCTCAGGTTGCAATTTCTCCTCTTCCCAAAAACGTAATCCCTAGCTGATTTGGCTTTGAAATCTCTCCATATCTCTCCAAAGCGTTGTATTGTTCTACTCTTTAACTTCGTCATGTCTTCGCACTCAATATCGAAGGCCAACTAGAGGGTCTTTCACAACTTTTCCTTGTAATAATTATCGACCCAAATCCATGACTCGTATAAGAATATGTCTACCTTTTCCATGCAATCAATCCTAAGTAACTGGACCACAAATTTCTTTCTTCACCTATTGCATTTCCTATGTGGTCAAATTTCATTGGACATTTGATACCTTTGTCCACCATGTCAATTAATTTCTTGTAAGTTTCTCTACCCCAACCTTGCTAATGTCTTTTTCGATGCAATACCATCTCTCTCTCCTTCGAGCCATTTCCTCTTATCATGGATCACCACTCCACGACCTAAAAATGAAGTCAATTTATCACACAGTACTATATCATCCTCAACATTAAGTTACATAATTGCACAAAATAAACTACACAAATATGCTCATAAGGTAAGAATTTGGCACAACAACACTATAACATCCATTAGGTTACACACTACATAAATCTCTTTAAAAAATTATCTTCATTTGAATAAAACCAATGAGGAAAATAAAAAATGTCATGTCATTTCAATATCAAATAACCACCATTTGTGAACTCTAACAAATGTTACACACAATAAACATTAAAAAAATGAAATCTTCAAAGAATCCACACAACACTGCTTGTATTGGCCAAATAACAAAATAGATGAAAACCAAGACACATAACAACAAGCCCTCATTCAAAAATCATTCCCAAGGAATTTAACAATGACAATATGATCATGTTTGTTTGTTTGGTAGATGAAACCTTACCACAATTTTGTTTCATGGATTCCCTCTCTATGGTGACATCATCATTTTCCCTTTGTTTCTCCATTAAGCCTCTATGTGGGAGATGGAGTTCAAGGTTTTTGGTGATTGGAAGATTGGAGGAGGAAGGGAATAGAGATTAAAAAGTTTTGGTCTTTCATAGTGGAGGGCGCCATATATGGCTATGAATGCCTTTTCAAAGTTTTTTTTGGCCTTTTCCCCTAAGTGTGGCGTTTAAATGTAATCTCCCGTCAGGTTTGCGAAGTCGCAACGGTCTTGCGAACGGTAATTTTAGGGCTTCAAGTCGGTCAAAGTCGGCCCCATAGGCCTAGTTGCTAAGAATATGCGACATCGCTCAATGGTCGATCAAATATCGGTCTACACGTAATGCTAGACGACGTCACAAGTTTAACTGGATGGGCATTCATGTAATTGGCCCTTGAATGGACCAAATGGCCCATCACAAGATCTTTGACAAATTCGCTACATTTTCATTATCTGATCGGTTCACGTAATGTCATGAGCGACTTCTCCAACTAGGGTATCCATAGGCTTTCGATTATCAGTTCTACATATGGAAATTACATGTTCTTCTTCGTCAGTTGTAGCCGATGTTATTCGAGGAGTTTATGTATATGTTTGACTTTATAAGTTAGGTTTTGTGAATTTTAAGCCGACAGGTAATGTCAAGCCCTTCACAACCGTTATAGGATATATGTATGTCGATGGTCAGTTATATCTGATTCTCAGTGATGACATCAATCCTATTACACTGATAATGGGATGAACATAACTATTTCAATATTATCGGCTGTTTTAGTGCATGTGATGTCAAATGTTATTCGAAACAAGTATATGTCATCAAAAAATTGAAGGGGGTTTGTCTCGGATTAAATCATAGAACAATGAATCTTATTACACAAGTAATGATTTGAACAATAACGGTTCAATTGTCAAGAATGTCGAGGGCCGTGTATAGGCAACGTTACTCGAAACAGTTTGATACTAGTTATGGAAATTAAGTATGGTTCTCCAGTTATCCCCACGAATAGTCAATCCTTCCACAAAAGTAATGTTTTGAATAGTACTGGTTCAATTTTCAAGATTATCAAGGACCTGGGAAATGCAATAATTTTGGGAAACATTTGATACCAGTTACATCAATTAGGAAGCGTTTTACCTCTATCCCCATGTATAATCAACCCTACTACACAAGTAACATTTTGAACAATGATTGTTAGATTGTCAAGATTGTCAAGGGCCATGTATAGGCAACGCTACTCGAAAATGTTTTTTTTAGATTAAACATCCACAATTAGTGAATGGGAGAATTTTATTTGGCTCTCCATACCTTTGAAATAGAACCAAAAAAGGT
>JAULKM010074294.1:0-11830 GCA_032355605.1 Rubia tinctorum
AAAGACCAAGGTTTAAAGTGTAAATTAGAAGAAATCAAGATAAAATTTTCGGGTTGCATGAATCGGGTTATAAATTTATAATCACTACATGTTGCATAATAAAATTTTAATATTGCAACTAAAACCTTTTACCTTTTAGTATTGCAATTAAACATCGTCTTTCCATAAGGCTATGAAAAGATAGTCTTTCCCAAAACTTTGCCACAAATATAACACAAACATGTTTATTCGTTCATCCATAATAATATTCTATATAAAATTTAAAATTATCAAATATTAATCAATATCATAATATTTTCTTTTAAAAACTACATTTGATTCTTATTTTCAAAATGTTTGGAAATATATTCAATGATATCTGCTCTAAGTTGATGATAATGTCACGATCCAAAATCTCTGAGTGTTAGATAGATTGAAGTTTGAAGTTCTTGAATAACTCTTTCGTGACTTGTATAGTTGTACTTGAATTTTCTACATTCCAATATAATAGATTACGTGATATAAAATAATATTAAATACATAAATAAATTAGAAAATATTCAAAAAAATAAAAATATTCTCATTTATGAAAAAATATACATAATTAAAATTAAGCACTTATTATAATTCAATCAAATTTAAAATACAAAACAAGTCATGCCAAGAGTCAATCATTGATTGGTTGATTTTTCACAAATAAAAAGGCACAAACTCATTAATTAATGAGAAACACCTTATTAAGAAGCGGTTCTTAAAACTCCACAATGGTGCTCATTAAATAAGGGTGCTCCTTATTAAGAAAAGTGGGATTAAGAAACTAAATTGTGGATGCTCTTAATTATCACAATCTTTTACCTTCAGCTCTATTTTTTTAAAACATATTTTGCCCCTTAACTTGTAGAACTGTTGAGTCGAGATAATTTTTTGAACACTTTTGGCCTCTCGAAATTCAGTTCATTTGCTCATTGAGGGGACAAAAGTGTAAAAAAAGAAGAAGGTTGAATATGGAAAATCGTGATAGTTAAGGGGTGATGTGCACCTAGAAGCATGTGTTTCCAAATGCATTTAGCACATTTGTTAGTAGCTTTTGTATAGTTGATTGCTAGGTTCAGTTGAGTTTACATCACAAGGGGTTTAGATAGTGTTTGTTGGTTTTTTTTGTTTAAACCCCTTGTTTTGTGGATTATTTAGACATAATGAATTCAATGTCTTTATGAGCATCTAGATCCTATTTTGTGAGTTTCATTGTAGATCGCACGTAAGCAGTTCAGGGTAGATTAATGAAGACCATTCGCAAGAATAGTAGAAGATATTTGAAGGTCATTCATAAGGATGGTAGTAGACCGAAGGCCACGCGCTTAATCGTGGTAATAGACAGAATGCGCCAAAGAGAAGGCGTTGAAGCCCATAAAATCTAGAAGACTGGCATGATCGCCCCCTTCTGCAAGGTCCATGGCTAAGTATATGAGCTAGTCGTGTCCTTTTCTAGGGTTCGTGCTAACCAAGAAGACCGTGCGACAAAGTACTAGTGCGAGCCATGTCCTTTTGTATGGCTCGTGCACTTAGAAAGTCAAGACTCAAAATTCCAGTCCGCACCCTACAACGATATGCACAACCACACCATTAGAAGATGAAGAACTCAACTCCATTTGCGGTTCGCAAGAAATTGCACGGCCTGCACCGCTCAGAAGACAAAAGACTCTTTCAGCCAGCTCCCCACAAGGAATTGCACGGGTCGCACGTTCATGTGGCTGAGAAACCTTTCCCAGTCAACCGCCCGTGCGCTTTTGCACAGACCGTGCAACATGGGCCTTGTGCTATTGCACGGCCATGCCAACGCAACAGCCAAGGGTTTCCCTTGTTTTGGTCCTCTTTAAGACTCATTTCCTATCAACTATATAAGGACCTCTAGTCTACTAGGGTTTAATATTCATTCATTAGTTGTAATTCTATTCTCCTAGTTTCTGAGAGTAAGTAGAGAGAAGGGGAATAACCATTCTCTCTTAATTTAATATTTTCTAGTTGTGCCCTAGGGCATTGAATCTAATGGTAAAATTGGGTTCAATGCTTAAGGAGTAATTTATTTACTTAGGGATCTAATTTGTATTCATGACTTGGTAGAGATTTTTTGAGATTTTAGATCTTCTATATTATTTTTTTATGAATATCATGCTTTATTTTCTCTTTACATTATTGAAATTATACAGGTTAATTATACTCTTTGATGCAACATTGTTGTGTGTGACATGAATCATGCTAGGCTTGTTTGTCCCCTTAGGAGTGTAGATTAGGATATTTATGGGTTCATGAGTCCTCGACTATGTGAGTGTATACATATAGGTTGTGAGCACCGTTCCGATGAGCTGATCCTAATTGACTTGATGTAGTGTTCCCCGAAAGGCGAAGGCATGATAGTTTGCAGCAACTAGGGTTTGTAGTGTTGCGACCATTGTCGTTTCAACTCTAGAGTCATCATGAGACGCTGATTCCTTTTCCTCTATAGGCCTAGGAAGAAGCATTCATAGTGGAGGATCGGGATGTATGTATTTAGGAGAAAGAGAAGTGTAGATCGGTTCGAATACACAACACACTTTTCCTAATTAAGGCGGTGTCATTGATAGGATGGACGTAGGCACCTTTGTGTGACAGACATTGGTAAGTGTTAACTATCAACCACACTATGTGACATAAAAAATGGGATAGGTTTATAGGTCTTGTATGACAGAATATAGGATTAAGGTCATTTACCGGTCATGTTACACAATTATCACCAAGGCTTAGTTTAATATAGCTTGTTCTCTTGTTTTGCATGCTCAGTAATTTATAGACCACCCCCCTCCAAATCAGGTTTGTGACACTAGTTATTTCTAACACACAATCAGAGCGACACCCAATTTTAAGTCTTGCGTAGTTAGCTCTCGAATCCTAGCATCTATGTGGACGACACCGGACTTGCCACTAACTAATCTCTGGTAGTTGGTAGTGAGTACGAGAACAAATTAAATTCTATCTTTGTGAAGCATCCGGTGGGTTAATGGATCTCCCATGAAAAGGTGGTTAGTTACCGATCATGCGGGGAGCGGATCAAATTTTGGCCCAGCTGCCGGGGATGCTAGTTTAAAGATTTTATAATTAACTTACATTACTAGTTGGTAGAGTAGTTAGTGTTATTTTTATTTTGTATCTTTGGTTGGTTATTGTGTTGAGTTTTTTCGATAGTTATTCCAATCATTTCTAATTATTTTTTCTAGTGTTTAATTTTGGGATCGGTAGTGTCTAGTTTCTTATTTATGGTACATACCCATACCTCAAACTTGAGAAATTTACACTATCTACCGAAAAACGCAGGTGGTTGGAGAAGGATAAGGGGGAGAACATGACAAGAGATTCCACAAGGGCCAACCATTTTTGTTGAGGAATAAAGAGTTAAGATGACAGAAGACAACTGAACGCTTAGAAGTTAATGGCTCAAATCTGGAGAGTTAACACATTTGCATAGTCTTTCCGCCTTTGCCACCTAATGCCACTTGTGAATTGAAGAGCAACTTGATCCAATGTTTCCCACTATCCACGGGATGGCCAGAGAGGATTCCAACAAACACCTATCGGAGTTTCATTTGGTTTGCACCAATATGAAACCACCGGGGTGTCGGATGAGGTCTACAATCTGTGGTTATTTCCTTTTTCACTGCAAGACGCTGCTAAGGATTGGCTCTATTACCTCCCCCGGGCTAGATCACTTCATGGATGGATATGAAGTGCATATTTCTTGAGAAAATACTTCCCTGCTTCAAAGTCTGCGGGTCAAAAGAAGCAAATTTCCAATATTTTACAACTTCCAAATGAGTCCTTTTATAAGTACCGGGAGAGGTTCAAGTATCCATTGGCTAGTTGTTCTTATCATCCATTCAAGGAAGATGACCTTGACTATTATTTCTTCAAGAGCTTATGCGATGAAAACATACGCATTGTGAATGCAACATGTAATGGTTCACTAGAAGATAAAAGCCCCAAAGATGTGATGGCATTGTTCGAGGAGATGGCTATGGGTACAAGGCAGTTTGAGACCCGATCCTGTGTGAAGGTTTTAGAGGAGGCTTCTCATTCTCCCAAGCTTGAAGATCAAGTCCAAGCGCTTGCTTCCATGATGAAAGATTTCAGGAAAGGGAGGACGCATCAAGTAGAGGTGTTCAGAATTTACAATTTAGGTCACCCGACAGACACATGTCCGCAAGTGGTGGATAATTTAAAGGAGATGAAGGCCTTGGATTTCAATGGTGGAAATAGGCAGTTTGCTAGAGGGAAATAACAAGGGTTTATAGGGAACCAAGATAGAGATCTTCAAGACCCTTATGCAACTCGTTCAATCCTCAATATCGTGACCACCCAAACTTCCGATGGCGAGTTGACAACCAAGGGTACAATCAAGGAGGACCACCTCAACCCTACCCGAGGGGAGAAGGACCTCCCACCACCAATTCTCCACTTTATAAGTCAGTCCGGGAGGAGATTCTTAAGGCGATTGCTCAATTAGTAAAGAAGAATGATATGTTTGTGGAGTGAACAAGAAGAGAGATTGAGAACTAGGCACAAGAGCCTTTTCAAGTATAAAATATCTTGAAGTGCAAGTGGGAAACTTGCCACTTTGGTGAGCCAAATTGAAGGTAAAGATTCTGGAAAGCTACCATCCTAACCCAAGGTGAATCCACACAATGTGAGTGCCTTGAAATTGAGAAGCGGGAGATAGGTACGTGAAGCCGAGAAAGAGGTTGTGTAAGAGGATGACAAATTTGTGGAAAGTAACAAGACCATCTTGAAGAAAAAGATATGGTAGTTGAGGAGGAGCCCTCAAAGGAACTCCCTACCACCAAGGCAAAGGCCAACCCTCCACCATCATTCCCTAGTGCTCCACGGGGAAGGCCAAAGGTGGTATCTAATGAAACTCAAATCTGTCAAGTTTTTAAAAAGGTTGAGGTTAGCATATTAATTCTTGATGTCATTGAACAAATTCCTTCGCATGCTAAGTTTTTTAAATGCTTGTACTAGGAGAAAGAACATACCAATTGGAAAAGTAGGTCAATTGAAAATAGGGGGAGTATAGCCACTTTATATCACAAAGATATTCCTAAAAAGTGTGATAAACCCGGAATATTTTCAATCCCTATTTCTCCAGGTGGAAAGTTGGTTTAAAATTCTATGATTGACTTAGGTTCTCATACGAGAATCTTGACATAGATGAACTTAGGGACATTAGGTTATTGTCCAACTAGCCGACCATTCCCAAGCTAGCCCTAGAGGGGTAGTTAGGGATGTTATGGTTAGGGTGGGTAATTTAGTGTTCCCGGCGGACTTCTATGTCTATGATGTAGTGCACGAAAAAGGTGCACCCCCAATTTTATTGGGGCGACCATTCTTAAAAACATCAAGGACCATAACAGATGTCTATTTGGGAACTCTAACCCTATAGGATGATATTGAAAAGGTTGGCTTTGAAATTTACAAGTCTAAGCATGAACCATCTACATCTTCTCTTGCATGCAATGGCATAACCGTGTGTGATAAATTTGTTCAATGTGATGATTCTTGCATGATTGATGATGATGAGTTCCTTGACTATGATATTGATAAGAGAAAGAGTGCTTTGAGCTTTGATTGTGAAAATGATGTTGATGACACATGTGTCATGCATGAGTTTAGTGATAATATTTCTATTATGAATTGGTTTTATATGCTCACTACCATGCAACGGTTGGTGGAGAGTGGCTGGGACTTCAAACCTTCTCGACCACCTCCTAAACCCGAGGAAACGGCTCAGGGTTCCACATTATCTAAAGATGGACATAAACTCTCTATTATGGGTAATGAGAATGAAGGTAAGGGTGACACTCTCTATCGCGGATGGCGACTTCAGAGACTCAATGGAAGGTTTGTTTTAATTGGAATGCATGAAAAATAAGCCGCGAGGACGACGATAAAGAAATGGTGTTTTGATTTTGTCTTAGTACTTTATGAAATTTGTTCATGTGATTTTTGGACAGCATTTTGAAAATTGGTTGTGTTTTAGGGATTTTTAGTCATCAGATTTTTGCTGGAACAATATTATACTTGGTTTTTGTGTTTTTGGTTTTAGGACTTTTGCGACAAAAATATAAGGAATAGGGGCTTGGCACAGGCTGTGCCAAACCTCGTGCTGCAAGCCGGCACGAGGCACTCAATCGGCACATGTGTTATATGAATACCGCCCGTGTTGTCCATAACAGCCAATCAAAGTGCACGAACCATTCTATAAAACCCTTATCCCTTCTTCTTCTTCCCCAAAAACACAACAACGCGACCCTATACTTCTCCTATTCTAAAATCTCAATATCTCTCTCATTTCTCAACAAAAATCCACAAACATTTCCCAAAATCTTCCCCTTCCAAATCAGCACAAAGCCTAGCGATAATTACCCCCGGAAACAACAAAAATTCCACCCAATTTAAAGAAAAGAAGTTCGGTCCTCCTTCGAGTTTTTCTCCCCAAATTCGAAGATTTGTTACTTCCGATTGTTGGAGATTACTAGTATTTGCTCTAGGAGGAGTTATGTACACTCCAAGGTTCTTAATCCATCGAATTCCATCACCGATCCCCGAATAGGTACCACAGCCAAACTATACTCTTGAGGAGTCTAAAATTTCAATTTTTAGAGTTTTTGGATATTACATGTTCAAGACTTGTTAGGGCTTGAGTGTGATTTTCGAAGTAGCATATTTTTTTGGGAAGGTTTGAGTGTGGGTAGTTGGTTTGAGACCGGGATTTGGGCTATTAGTGCATTGTTATTATATGTGTACTTGTTTATGCTGTTGAGATGCCGAGGCAGAAAGCTAGCCCTAGTGTGCAATCAATGGGACCGCGGAGACTCCGCCCGGACCACCAGGAATGGTGGGAGCGTCTTGTTGGGTGCCTCATCCTAGAGACTAGGTTTGTGGATGAGCAAGTCCTTAAGCACCTCAAGCTCTACAAACCAGTCAAGGTCCTCTTGAAGAAGGTCGGTTTGAAGGGCTTCATGAAGAAGTCAGACTCCACGTACACTAGGTACACATTAGAGTTCCTCGTTACCGTCAAGATGACGGTCAATAGGGAGGGCAAAAAGGTTTCAAGATTTTGCCTGGGGGACGAGGCCCGTTCCATAACCTTTTAGGAGATTGCCACGTTCTTTGAGTGGAAGTACGTGACTGGGGTGGATGGACACAACTAGGATTGCTTAGGTTTCTATGTTGGTATGTTCTGGTCTACCATCACCCAACGACCACAGGAAAAAGCGAGCAAGCGGCGATATAGTGCACCCGACACTAAGGTATGAGAGATTGTTGATCATAGTGGTGATGTGTCATGGAGAGGACACCACTTTGACCTTGTGGGAATGCAGAATTTTGTGGTCGATTTGCACGGGCCGAGACTACCCTGATCTCATGGAGTACTTCATCTCCTAGTGCTATGAGATTTCCATGAGGACTACAGGAAAGATAGCAGTTGGGGGCATGATATCACTCCTGGCTACTCATTTCAGCCTCTCGATGGAGGAAGATATGCGGGAGAACTCGAATACCCCGTACACCCTTACCTTTAGAGCTTTGGTAGAGACGACGATTCAGTTGGAGACTGAATGGATCTACTGGCACTACAAAGGTGCCAACTTTATAAGACTCCCCAAGGCTGCAAGGACCAGGGTGTAAGGGCAGTCGTGGGAGGCCCCAATGTTGAGTAGATATATGAGGATGACAGAGTTTCGATAAACGAGGACCGGGTTCATCCACAGCCAGCATAGTCATCCCCACTGACAACCAGCTCATTCAACCACCTCCTGTTGTTCTTCAGTTTATACCACTTCCTCTAATTGAGCAACCGGTGCGCCACCACCTTATATGGGACCGATTGACATTAAGGAGAAGCACTATAATTATGTAGGACACAGTTATCGAAGTTCTTGGGAGCTATATAGATAAAGGATATCCCACCACACAGACTTTTTTGAGGATTCGAGCAAATAGAGCAGCCATGGGAATCTTGATTTTGAGCCACCGAGACACAACATCTCCACTCCCTCCCAACACCTATCTTGGCAGGATCTGCAGTACAGCCCATTCCGGGAGCATGGTTTTCCAGGATTCAGATTTCTGTTTCATCTTACGATATGTGGGCCCAACACCGAGACATAAGCTGGATTAGATACAGTCTTGGGGAGATTCCATCTTTGGGGTTCGAGAGGATATGAGCAAGCTCACTGCCCAAGTTGACTATCACTTGGATGAGATGGCTTACATGTTCAACATGGTGGATAAGCAGCTGAATTACATAATGATAGACATAGGCTTACTCTACCATGACATGCAGGAGATCACGGAGCGGATGAGAGCCGTAGGCATTGGAGATGATCAACCTTATCAAGAACTGCATGAGCAGGGGTGTGGAGCCAGGCGTGGCAGACGCTGTTGAGGAGTCTGGGTGTTCCCAACCCATTTTCTACCTTAGTCACATTCATTGGGGACAATACATAAAGTAAGTGTATGGGGGGGAGTAGGAACACCTTCATTATAGTGGCAACTCTTTTGCTTCTATCTTTTTATGCCTGTTTTGCTTTGGATATGGATGATGACTACTTTCTTTGTTTTCTTTCCCTCACTGTTTTAAAAACTTGTTTTGTTTGGTTTTGTTTTTGAAAACTTATTTTATAGGTGTGAGGGCACCTTTTGTAGTAGTTGGGGGGATGGAACACTTTTGTAGTGTTAGTTTTTTTAACTTATTCTCATTGTAGTATGAAGTCCACTTTTGGGGCATTTTATGCTTCACAAAAAAAATCAAAAATGAAGAAAAAATACCTGGCTAAGTCAAAAACCCAAAAGGGCGACTTAGGTAACAATGGGAAAGACTCGAATAGGTTGAAAAACCTATGCAAAAGTGAGAGGCCATAGTGTGGAAAAAGGTGAGAAGTGAGTTCAAAAAGAAATTTTTTTGTAGGATGCTTGGATGAAAACCCGAAAGGGCTCCTATGAAAAATGAGAGAAATTGAAAAATAATATTATGGCTCTCTTTGATTTTATTTTGATGGTTCTTTTGGAAGAGTAACTTAGCTTCACATACTCATTTTTGTGAACTTCACCTTTGATTTGGTATGTAGTTGGATAGGTTATCTTAGTTTCTTTGGATGTGAGAGTTGTGAGATTCTTGCATCTTTGGAGGAAATAGGGTAGTTTAGGAATAAATGTTGGATGTCTTGGGAAATTTTTTGCATGCTATGTTACGCTTGGATATTTACTCGTTCTTGTTTACTCGAGGACGAGTAAAGGTTTAAGTGTGGGGGAATTGATGTGCACCTAGAAGCATGTGTTTCCAAATGTATTTAGCATATTTATTACTAGGTTTTGTATGGTTGATTGCTAGGTTTTGTTGAATTTACATCACAAGGGGTTTGGATAGCATTTGTTTGTTTTCTTGTCTAAATTTCTCGTTTTGTAGATTATTCAGACCTGATGGATTCAATGTCCTTATGAACATCTAGATCCTATTTTGTGAATTTCATTGTAGATCGCTCGTAAGCAATTTAGAGTAGATTAATGAAGGTCATTTGTAAGAATGATATAAGATATTTGAAAGCCATTCGCAAGGATGGTAGTAGACCGAAGGCCACGCATTTAACCATGGTAGTAGATGGAATGCACCGAAGATGAGGAGTTGAAGCCCAGAAGATCTAGAAGACTGGCAAAGACGTGCGATTCTGCATGGCCCGTGCCAACCAAGATGACAATGCAACTAAGTATAGGCGCGGGCCGTGTCCTTTTGCATGGCCCGTGACAACTAAGAGGACTATGCGACTAAGTACTGGCGTGGGGCGTGTCCCTTTGCATGACCCGTGCATCTCGAAGCTCAAGACTCAAGACCCAGTCTGTACCCTGCAATGATATGCATGTTCGCGCCATCAGAAGACGAAGAACAAAACTCCAGTCTGCAGTCCGCAAGGAATTAAAAGGATCAATCCGCTCAGACGGCCAAAAGACCCTTCCAGCTGGTGGCCCGCAAGGAATTGCACGGATCGCACGCTCAGTTGGCTGAGAAACCTTGCCTAGTCGGCAACTCGTGCTCTTTTACACGGGCCGTGCCGACGCAACAGCCTAGGTTTTTCCTTGTTTTGGGCCTTTTAAGGCCCATTTCCTTTTTACTATATAAGGACATCTAGTCTACTAGGATTTAACATCCATTCATTAGTTTTAATTCTATTCTCCCAGTTTCTAAAAGTAGTTAGAGAGAGAAAGGGAACAACCATTCTGTCTTCATTTAGTATTTCCTAGTTGTACCCTAATGCATTGAATCCAATGATAAATTTGGGTTCAATGCTTAGGGAGTAGTTTATTTATTTGGGGATCTAATTTGTATTCATGACTTGGTAGAGATTTTTTTAGATTTTAGATCGACATATCTTATATGTTTACGAATATCATGCTTTATTTTATCTTTACATTCTTGAAATGATGCATGTTTAATACTCTTTGATGCACCATTGTTGTATGTGATATAAATCGTGCTAGGCTTGTTTGTCCCACTGGGAGTGTCGGCTAGGATATTTGTGGGTTTGTGAGTCCTCGACTATGTGAGTGTATGCATATAGGCTGTGAGAACTATTCCGATGAACTGATCCTAATTGACTGGATGGAGTGTTCCCCAATTGGCGAATGCATGATAATTTGTAGAAGCTAGGTTTGTAGTGTAGCGATCATTGTCGTTTCAACCTTAAAATCATCATGAGACGCCAATTCCTTTGTCCTGTAGGCCTAGGGAGAAAGGTTCGTAGTGGAGGCCTGGAATGTATTCCTTTAGGGGAAAGAGGATCGCTGATCGGTCTGACCGTACAATGCACTTTCCTTAATTACGGAGGTGGGCGTTGATAGGATGGACGGAGGCACTTTTGTGTGACAGGTATTGGAAAGTGTCAACTATTAACCACACTATGTGACATAAACATTGGGATAGGTTTATAGGTTTCGTATGAGATAGAATCTAGGATCAAGGTCATCTACCGGTTATGTTACACAAATATCCCGAAAGCTTAGATTAATATAGTTTGTTCTCTTGGTTTGCATGCTCAATGGTTTATAGACAAAAAATCCCCCCAAAATCATGTTTGTTAGACTAGCTATTTCCGACACACAATCGGAGTGACACCCGATTGTAAGTCTTGCGAAGTTAGCTTTCAAATCCTAGCATCTATGTGGACAACGCTGAACTTGTCACTAGCTAATTTCTGGTAGTTTGTGGTGAGTGCAAGATGTGTCCATTTTATATGGTGATTTTGGTACCTTTTTAGACTCATTTTGGTAGACTTTGATACTCCGAAGACCCTATTTTACCTTGAATTCTTATTATTAGAGTTGAGAGCGACTTTATCGCGTGTGTCACTAATAATGAGAATTCCGTGAGAAAAGGTAATTATAGGAGATGTAACAACTTTGAAGACTCCATTTTGAAGACTATGAAAACTTTTGAAGATCCGGAGAAAGAAAGAAGAGAAGACTACATGAAGACCAAGAAGTTAAGTAATTTTAGGGCAGATCACTTTTGGTCGTCGCGAGTCGCGATGAATGTGTCGCGAGTCACCACGGCCACCTGCCCAGACTTACTTTTTGAAATTTTTGTACTATAAATAGGGACCACTTTTTCTCTTCTTTCCAACCTTCTTCTCCCCGATTTCTCTGCAAGAAAAACCCTAAGTTTCCATTTCTTTCATCTTTGTTCATCTTTAATTCTATGTTTGAATTGATTTTGTTAATTAGTATGATTAGTAGTAGCTAAACTTAACCTTGGGAGCAATTGATTAGG
>JAULKM010074305.1:0-11830 GCA_032355605.1 Rubia tinctorum
GCCCGCAAGCAGTCTGATCCCCCCAAACCCGCCGTCCACCTAGAGAAAACCACCGTCCCCCCAAATTTGAAAACGAAAAACCGCCATCCACCAAATTTTTTTCTCAAGATTCCCTAGTTCAAAACTCTATTTTCCGATGAGAAAATGTTGAAAATGAGCTGTTCCACCAAACATTTTGTGGAAACAGAGGTAAAAATGAAGAGTGCTAACTTTTTCCATCTAGGTGGTGGGCGATGGTTGGCGCCGGCGGCTGGTGGTCGACGGATGGGTGTTGAGAGGGGGCGGGGGAGAAATGGTCAAAAGGGATTGGGAAGAAATGAAAATATTTTCATTTCCAAAACACTTAAGCAAAACAAAATCCCAAACACAAACAATAATTATATATAAAAAAATATAATACTGGTATTTGTACGTATTATGGCGTAACTAGAAAAATATAGGGCGTGATATAGCAACACCCGTCCTTTATATCTAACACACTTTCTTTCTTTAATCTTTACTTCTATATTTGCGCACTTTCTATATTTAGAAAGATAGTCACAAAATCTTGTTTTATGCAATCTAAACTTTAGTCCAGGGTTTATTGTGCAATTATTATAAGTTTCATTTGTAATGGTTTTTTTAAATATGCTAATAAGTTTAGGGAACTATTTGTGCAATTATCAAATGTTATATCTATTACAATTTTTTTAGATTTTTCATTTTTTCCTCGCCGATTGGGAACCGATACTGACAGACAGTTTCCGCCAATTTTTTGCCAGATTTAAGCCAGAAATTTGCCAAAATTTCTACAAATTTTTTCGATCTTCTTTATCAGCAGGATCCTCTGTCACAGTCGCCGATTCTTCATCGCGAAACCACCGGATCGAACGGTGTTTTACGAATTTGACTTCAACTCCGGCGAGCTCGTCGATCGCTTCGCCTCTGCAACATAGCAGCGTCGAAGTTAACTGTATGGTAGCGGCGATTTCGACAGAGAATCGAAACCCTAGCATAGGCTAGAATTCGACAATTTGAGGATTCCATTTCAGACGGTGAGGTGACAACGAGTTTCAATTCAAATTTCAACGTTGGAGATGACTGAAGAAGAAGAAGTTGTAGGCGACTCCGTTGCCCGGCGTTGAAGAACCAAAATGATGAAGAAGAAGGCGCCGCGAGTGAGATGCACGCGCATGGTGACGCATGAGGCGAAGATGGACGATTCACTCCCCCATGGAGGATCCGAGATCGCAATCTCGGAGCTTTGCCGCTGCTCCGTCAAAAGTCTTCTTCTGGTGGACGCCGCGGCGGCAGACCCCTTTGGTCTGCTCAGTCCTCGGATGGTTCTGATTTTGACCGCGGGGTTGCACACTGCATCCGGTGTGGTCATTCCGGTCATTATGCGGCTACTTGTTAGAAGATATTGGCACATACTGAAAATTCTCAGGCTCATAGATCTGACTCGACCCATCTGGCTGAAAATTTTCAGTCCTCTCTACAGTTAGAGCCTGCTACTCGCACCTCAGACTGGTATATATTTTAGGGTTTAGATATTTTGGACCAGATTTTGCTCTGATTCCATAACAGAAAGTATTTCCCATAATGAATCATAGATTACTGCTCAAAATATATTGAGTATAAAAGGGAAGGATAGCACTAATATGACTTTAATCTAATTAGCAAGTTTATTCATATCCAATCACAACTAATCAGACTTGAGTTATTCTACCATTTTACCAGAATCCAAGCCTTGACATGTTGTTGACGCCGGAGGAGTTGAATCTCAAGCTCATGAGATCTGTATGTTTTCTCTCGTATTTTTAAATCTCAGCCTTCTTTTTTTTCCAGCATTTACTGCCAACATTTCTCTCGTCCTTCATTAGCATGTATTGCATATTTGTCGCTGATAATAGTGTGGTCAAGGTAAGCAGCAGAAAATAAAGTGATTTATCTACTTCCTCCGTTCATTAGTGTTTGACACATTTTTTTACCCCATTTTCTCAAGGCATGTTTGATCATTAATAACTTTTGCCACATATGTTAATATAATGTAAAATTTTAATATTTGGAAATTACATGCTACGAAGAATCCAATGATACCTGGCATTATAATATTACTGGTTAAATATTACATGAAATTTATGATCAAACGTAATTTGAGAAAACTGACTAAAAAATGTGCCAAACTTAGTTTGACGGAGGGAGTAATCAGATTCTCACTTCTCAAAGGAATTCCATTTGCTGCCCTGGTGGTGAGTTAACATTCAGTAACACTGTTCAAAAGCTACAATTTCATAAGTTAATTTTTATTTCTATTGCGTTGATATTTTTAATTTTGTTGGTGCGGTGTAACTGACATGAATTAATGTTTTTTAATTTTTGGGTGATATGAATTAATGTTTGTAGTTTTTTTTTATCTCTCATGTTAATATTTTTTATTTTTCGGGTGAGATTTATGTGATATGAGTTTATTTGTAGATTTTTGGGTGATATAGGATGTTTGTAGTTTTTTTTCTCTCATGCTGATTTTTTTCATTTTTCGAGTGAGATTTAGTTGATACATGTTGATGTTTGAAGATTTTTAAGTGATATTGGTTAATGTCTGTAACTTATTTTTTCCTTTCATATTGATATTTTTCATTTCCCCATTGAGGATTAGGTGATATGAGCTGACTTTTTTTCCCTGAAGAATTTATGTTGTTGAGGTACTGTAATTTTTTTGTTGAGGTTTGATGCTCTTTTTTGAAGATTTTATGTTGTTGAGATACTGTAACTTTTTATTTGAAGTTTGAAACTTTTCCCCCTCTCATGTTGATGTTTTTCGTGATTTGAGTGAGGTTTATTTATTTAATTTTTTTTTTTAAACAAAGAGTCGAACACTTATATTATCACAGATGGTTGGAGGATGTTTTTACCACCTATTTCAATACGTGCCAGATTATGGGCATTCATTACAATCGTCCTAGGGACTTTGATTATATGTATTTTTGTGAACACCATAGCTAGCATTATAATACTCCTAAGAAGTCCACGTAGTGTTGATGGGACGTTTGGGAAATTACGAATGTGATTAAGTGCCATCTCGCAGTCTGTTCGTATGCAGATATGGGTTGATGTTCTTTTTCCTGCGTCCACCATTGCTTCATAGATTGCAGTGAGCTCAGCTTGAACAGTAGAAAGTGCTCGAAAGTTCCGTGAACTATACCAGTAATCACTTCCTTCCCCTTTAAATGCACACCATGCTGCAACGACATTGCCATCCTTTAATCTAAATGCCGCGTCCGTGTTAACAAGAGTCCAACTATTGTAGATAGGATTCCGTTGTCCTTCTTGAGACTGCCATATTATTTCTATGTCCCCCACCCTTTCCTGCTTAGGTTCCACTGTTTTTTATTGGGCCGTCACTTGGGCTAGTTCCGCCTGGTCAGAATCGGGGTCTGTTAGAAATGTTGTTTTCGTTGGCTCTTGTGCATATTCCTCTGGTTGGGTTTCTTTGATGATTGCTAGGACAACTCTTAGAGAGACTTGATGTTGCTCTATTATTACTTTATTTCTTGCGCACCAGATCGCCCAAATGGTGATGCATGTGAGCCTGATATCTTCATCCTCAAGATCTGACCTGAACCATTCTCCTAGCCAGTCTTTGAGAGAGATATGATTGCCCTTATGGAAGTCAAATCTCAATCTGGAGGTCCTCCATACTCTTCTTGCAAAATGACACTCCAATATCATGTGTGTAGGTGATTCCGATTGAGAGTGGCATAGTTGACAGATGACCGAGACCTCTATATTCCTTTTTCCGAGTGCCTGTCCTGTTGGTGCTGCACCAGTCTCCATACTAAGAATTTGACTTTCTCCGGAATCTTGTCATTCCACAGTTTTTCCAAAACTGTATATCAGGGGTTGAATTCCCTGTAGAGGAAGAGTACGAAGGTTTTGATATGTCCCTTATGTTCCATACTTTGTGGTAGCCACTTTTAACAGTATATATTCCAAGCCATTCCTTGTCCCAAAATTGGTGGTCTTTGTTGATATTTTTCATTTTCGGTGCATTTTAGTTGATATGAGTCGATGTATTGTAGTATTTATGGGTTATATGGGTTGATATTTTTGGTTTTTTTTCTCATGTTGATGTTTTTCATTTTCTGGGTGAGTATTAAGTGATATGAGTTGATGTTTTGTAGTGTTTTTTTATGTTGACGTTTTTCATTTTCCGGGTGAAATTTTAGGTGATAGGAATTGATGTTTTTAGTTTTTCGGTAATATAGATTGATGTTTGTAGTTTTTTTTAAAAAAATGATCATGTAATCTTTGTTGATGTTTTTTTATGATTTTTATTTTATGATTGTTAATATTTTTATGATTTTCAGTTTATGATTCATGATGTTTTTATAATTTTCAGCTTATGATGTTTATGATTTGCAGTTGATGTTTTGTTAGTTGTAATCGATATTTTTCCAACTTTTTGTTGATTTTTATTTGATTTGTATTGATTTTTAGTCGATATTTTATAATTTTTTGTTGATATTTTTCTAGTTGTATCTGATGATTATGATTTACAGTTCGATGATCAAATTGATTTTTATTATTTTTCAATTTTTTTCAAATTTTTTTTTTTTAAGATTGCACCTGACGGGAAGATGATGGAAAAAAATTGCACAAAAAACCCTGGAAAAATATTAGGTAGAGCACATATGTATATCAATCTTAAATTTTTTTATATGCAGACACCAAGAGAGATATTAGGAAAAAGCTTTCTGGAGAGATACCTGTAGCTCTAAACTCGGTTCAACGACACGCAGCCCAAAACTTTCAAGAGAGAGATCATAATCTTCACGATTTTCATGACATTCGCAACCAAAACCACACGAATCCCACAATCTTCATGGTGTTCACGACCAGGCACACAAGCATTTCATGGGCGGAGTGGAGAACGTTACTGCAACGTACGTAAGTTGAAACTTATAAATAAATAAATATATATATATATACATATATATATATATATATATATATATATATATATGTGGAGACCATTAAAGAAAGGTACGCACTTATTTACCCTCGCGAATTACATATCATCAAAATATATACTTGATCGTAGGGGATTATTCTCTGGGTCAACTCCAGAGAATTCTTTTGCCAAAATAATCTTATGCCAAAAGGCTTGAAGATGCTTCATCACATCAAAGTGTATGTTGAACCAAAGAATGTGCAAAATGAAGAAATTCAAGTTGAAGAGAATGAAGCGGAGTCTCGTAACAATGAAAAACTCAGAGAGCAGAGAGTTTCACTACATTCTTGGAAGTTAATAGAGATCAAATTTATGCTCAATTTCGCAATATAATGAAAAAGAAGGAGAGAGATTGTCAAGAGCCAGAAACCAGCCCTCATCAAAAGCCAGAAGTTAGACCTTGCCAACTGCATATGAATCCAAGAGGACTGCAGGGGGAAGACAACCTCCTAAGACATGAAACCTTCATTACATGGACAGACTTAAAAAATATCGTGGCTAATGATGACGGTGATCTCTCTCCATTAGCGACGAACCTAAAGAATTTTCCTATGCCAAAATGACTTTAAGATGCCTCATCACGTCAATATGATGGCACACCTGACCCAATTTTTTTTTTTTTGCATTTTTATCGCAAAAGCATTTGATTTCACAATGCACACATCAAACTTCTGTTTAAGGTCGTTCTAATCTTCTGAATGGAGATAATGATAAATTGGCACAACGGCTTGATGGTGATCAATAGCCATTAGCAGTTGTGGTATGATATCTATGAGTGATGGTGACAACTCTCACCGGCGTCTAATCACAGGTTCCTTCTTTCCTGTAAGAATCTCCCAGATTAGATATGGGGTAAGAACTCTAATGCTAAAGTTAGTGTAAGATAATTGTCTATAATCACTTACCTTGTTTTCTTAAGCTCTTACCTATTTATATATAGGCCCTCTTAGTCCTACAATGGGTAGTTATTTACCCAGCATGTTGTGTCTATCGTGGCCAACGTGCTGACTATCGTGGGTTACGTTCCTTTGGACATGGCCGGATGCAGATAACGTGTGTTGTACATGGAGTAAAGTTAAGGATTAATGTTGGTAGATCGCTTTATGGGCCCTTCACAGTGTTCTGCGTGTGTTGGTCATATTTTTTGGGCCACATATGTACCATAAGCCCTCATGGCCACGAAGGTTTGAAGGGTTAGAGCGTTATATATTGCAAGATGGAGAAGAAGCTATGTTGGCTCTGTTAATGCGTGTAAGAGCAATGTGAATATTGTGGATATTCATTTAATCTCTGTGTATGTGATTCAATATTGTCAGATCCTTGCGGGTAAATATGCTTGTTGTGGCTTTTTAGGGAGGTTTTCACTTGAGCATTGTAATCATATATTGGGTTTTTATTTTCGATATGTTTTCGTTATATGAAACACCGCTTGTCTGGTGCATTTTCGGTTCTCATGTACAACTTCAATTGATTGACAGATGCGTTGAGTAAGTGTTTGGGGAACGGTGATTTAGGAATGCTCATTATAAATAGCTCAAGGACTGTGTCTCTTCCGTGCTCCTTCTTAATTGTTTATAGGCAATGAGTTGTGAGGTTTTGATTTGAGTCTGAGGATTTCAAGGGGTTTCCACCTTTCGTCTCCTCAGCCATCTTCTCTTTCATTCCTCTATTTCCAATTTAGGTTAGTGGGGTATCGAATATTAACCGTATGTTTCCGAAGTTATGTTTATTGGAGATGGTCGGAATGGAAGTTTCTCGATGGTTGCAGGTTTAATAATTTTTTTACAGATATGGGTCATTTCAGTATGCTATTTCTACACCTGTAATTAACCATCGTTAGCCTGGCGTTGGGCTCAAGGCCTAGGGTGTTCCTTCCACTGATCTACCTCTGGTGTCACCGTTTGTTGTTACAAAGGTGGAAGCTCCACACGTGGCCGATCATGGTGACAGCTCATGGTGGTCCTCCAGAGGAACCAAGAGAGCCATCAAAGAAGCCATGACGCTCTTTTCATTACCTTCATAGTGAGGAGGAGCTTGAAGGGGGTAGTCGAGCTGTTGCGCAACCATGCGGTCTACTTGTGGCCCATCATTCTCATTAGTTAGTGATAATATGAGATAATGTCAATTATTGTATGTTCATGTTTACCGGTGTGCTAATGATGCATCTTTTTATTTTTCTGGTTGTGAATAACTTGTACGCCCTAGGGCCTCGTTTGCAGGTGCTTGCGGAGCTTTAACCTAAAGCGAGAGAAGCTGAAGATCTTAGTGTTGGGCTTAATGTTGTTCGCGAGCATATTTGGTTATCTGAGGAGGAGATGGAGCGCCTCTAGGAAAAGAATGCTCATTTGTAAACTGTGGGGTTTAATACTCCATAGTATGCAAGGGCGTAGGTCCACTAGGTTTTGAATACCCGGGTATTCTTCCGTTTGGTGTATGAGGTTGTTGATGCTACCCAAGATGTTGGTAAATATCTTGGGTACGCATTGTGGGGTTCCAATCCTAGCGGGTTCAAAAGCTTGCTCATTTTTTGGAGATAGAGAGAAAACTGAGTTGGCACAAGAAAGAGGTGGATGAGATCTTTTGGAAGAAAGTGAGTCATCATGGTTACTCATTGGTGGACTATATAGAGGACTTATGGAGCCCTCCTAGTCTAGAATAGCTTCATTCGTGTCTTGAGGATAAGAAACCAAGAGTTCTCGTTGTGTTAATATTGGGGATGGCGAGGTTAGGCTGAAGGAAGATGATGCCTCGTTTGAAAATGGGGTAAATGTCTAAGTTTGTAACTAGGCCCAGTATATATTTTTTCATAATATAGTTAATGAATTTTCTTTGTATGGATGGAATTTTAGGATTCAATGTGTAAATTGCTTTTGCACTTTGATTTGTGGCCCCACTTATTTTATCTGTTTGGAAAATTCTCTACGCAGGTTAGTATCGGGCTGCAGGTCATACGAAGTCCTAATCCGAGCCTTATAGAGGTTGTCAATACTTAAACCGTGCAGGCTCACTTGGGCCAGTGTAGTCCGAGGAGGGCTTGCCGGATCCGGGTAAGGCGGCCACTCTGATCGAGGATATATAGGATTGTCTTGATAATTTTATGGAAGTTTCTGGATATGTGGAGTCATTCCACCTGCCATCTCATCGGGAGAAGTGGTAACTCACGTGGGAAGTGTGTGGTGGATGTGTTGGTGCGATGTAGCGAATTGGCTTCACGAATTGACTCTTCCCGTGAATGATCACTGATTCTCTAGAATCACAAGGATCAGCAACATAAATGATGTGTAGCCTGTGAAGAAAGGATGTAAAACAAAGCTAATGTTATTGACCCATTTCCACGTGAACAGTGGGACCTTGAAACTTTGCAGATGAGTTCCCATATTTTCTCAATCAGGACATAGTAATCCATGTTCCCATAGACAGGATTTTTATCCTTCGCGTTTCTTACATGTAATGCTTCTGCAACAAGGCTAAAGCCACTATTTTGTATAGCAGTGTGTGGGTCCCATTCAGGGGTTGAGAAGGTAAACATATTCATGTCATAGCCGGTGAAAAAATTGCAATTGCGGAAGACATGAAAGCATGAAGGCTTACAAATTTAATGTCTCACTGTGACTGTCTCTGACTACAGTTTGGTTTAACCTATCAATGAATTTGATTGTGTTCTCCAAGTACTTGCTTCTCTGTACAACCCGGGGTGCCATTTTTTATGGTGGCCATGTCCATATCCACGTACGAGCGAACTACATCTGAATTTTTCTTAGAATGTATAAGTGTGATTTCATCAACTCGTCAATGGTTAATACCTTAGTGGTTCCCTTTCGCAATCCTTTGCCCCCAACTTTGTTTGCATGCCGCGATTCTGGTACACCAACCAACTCTTCATTCTTCAAGAAATCCATGCAGTATTCTAAGGCCTTCTCGGTTACATACCTTTGCACAATACTAGCATCCGGGTGATATTAATTTTTCAGATAACCCTTGAATATCTTCATATACCTCTCGAAGGGATACATCCATCTAAGATAAATAGGACCACATATTAATATCTTCTGTAGAAAATGAGCCAACAAGTGCGCCACTATGTCAAAGAATGAAGGAGGAAAATACATCTCTGAATCGCACAAAATGGTATCTATTTCATCTTGTAGTTCCTCCAATTTGCAAAGCCAAATCTCTTTACAACATGTTGCCTAGAAGAAGCGACATAACCAGGTAATGCACTTTCTGAGTTGGCAAGATGGATCCAATCGCAATCAGAAAAAATTATTCAATCAAACAGTGGGAATTGTGTGATTGCATACTCCCTAATCTCAATCCCTCATCGGATACTAGATTTCTAACCAGAGAAGAGTATCCTTTATAGACATCGGTACCTTTTAGGATAGAACATATCAAGTCATTCTTAACTTTTGAAAGTGTGTAACACGCAGGGGCAAGTACTCTTCGAGCCTCACTCATTGAGGGCCAAATTAGGTCTAATTCCCATATCAGCTATATCATTCCTTGACTTCACTCCATCCTTAGTCTTACTCGGGATATTCATCAAAGTACCAACCAAACTATCACAAACATTCTTTTTGATATGCATCACGTCCAAATAGTGTCTGATGTCAAGGATATCTGAATATGGTATCTCAAATAAAAACCCTTCTTTCAACTACCTACAACCTTTGGTTTCCTCTTCCTCTTGGTAAAGTCATTTCGTAAATCATGCAACATATACGAGATGGACGGAGCTGATAATACGGGATGAAGGGGCGCCAATTTTAGACTGCCATTGAATTTAGCACACTGATTCCTCCACATGTGATTTTTCGAAAGTCATCTTTGGTGTCTGAGATACACTACCTTACTTCCATGCCTCAACTAACAATAATTCGTTCCTTCTAAAAAAAATGGGGCATACTTGTAACCTTTAACTGTATAGCCATTTTTTTCATATACAAGAAAGTTATTCACGGTGCAAAACTACATGGATTTAAATTCAAACTACTACTTTCGAAACCCATCATACATCCTCATTACAGGATCTCACAAGAGTTTAAGGTTATCTACCAACGGAGCTTGGTACACATTGATATCATTTCCCGGTTGCTTCAGACTGGAGATCATAAGAGATAACATAATGTAGTTCCTTTTTATGCACAACCATGGTATCAAGTTGTAAATCATTACCATCATTGGCCACAAACTATGATTGCTTCTCATATTACCAAAAGGGATTATTCCATCAGTGCACAAACCAAGCTGGCGTGTCCGTTTTATATAGTTATTTTTGGATCCTCATTTTCGTAGACTTTTGTGCTTTGGATACTCTATTTTACCTTGATTTTCTATTACTAGAGTTAAGAGCGACCTCATCGCTTTTGTCACTTGTAATAAGGATCTTGTGAGACGAGGTAATTGTTGAAGATTTGAAAACCTTGAAAACTCCATTTTGAAGACAATGAAGACTTTGAAGACCCGAAGAAAGGAAGAGGAGACAACTACACTACGGCCAAAGTGAAGAAAAAAACATTTGAAAGCAGAGTACTCTGTCCGTCGCGAATCGCGACGAATGTGTTGCGATCGCGACGGCACTCCACCCGTCGCGAGTTACGACGGTCCACGGGCCAGACTTACTTTTTGGACTTTTTGTACTATAAATACTCATAACTTTTCTCTTTCTTCCACAAATCTTCTTCCCCTATTCCAGACCTCAAAACTCTAATTTTTTTTATCTTTTCTACCCTAGTTTCTTCTTGAATTTATGTTTGATTTGCTTTTGTTAATTAGTATGGGCGTTGGTATCTAAACATAAACTTGGGAGCAATTGATTACGGCTTCCAAACCCATGTCTTGAGATCTATATGTAAGCTATTTAATGCTTTGCTATTGTGTATTTATTGTGCTTAAATTGGGTTGTTGATTCCATTAATGATATTGGAAGTTTGGGTATATGAATTGCTTGTATGATTATGTGTTAGGGTTTGGAGAAATTAGCTAATTCTCCCTAATTTTGATATGAAATCCAAGAGCATGAGTTAGAGCTTTTAATGTTGTTGATGATTCAATGAATGCTAGATAAATGTGATAATGTCGAATTCGTTGTCATGTTTGTTTTGCGTAGCAAATGAGAGAGGTTTATGAACGTTGAACTTTTGTAATCATCCCACCTATTCCTGAATGCACTCTTCTTTCGATTGAGAAAGCACCAAAGCTGAAATTAAAGACCTTACCTGAATATCTCAAGTGTGCATTCTTAGGGGGAATAAGACCTTACATGTTATGTATTCCAAGGGAATGAAGCTCTCCCAAGTTGAGGGAATGACACTTTCATTGCCTCCATATGGCTGGTCCGAACAAGCCAACTGAGTCTAGCCTAAGACGTTAAAGAAGGGCGCTACTTGGGAGGCAACCCAAGATTTTATTTTATTATTATTTTTCATCTCTCTATTGTTAAAAAAACGAAAAAAAATCAGAAAAAAATATAAGTTTACTTTTCTAAAATTGATTTTGATTTGTTTTGATGGTTTTAACATACAGGACTCCAAGAACATCTCCAAAAGACGAAGGAGAATTTTGAAAGCAACCCAAATATGAACCAAAACATTCAAATTTCAGCCCAAAGTAATCATAATGACCATGCAGATCAGGATTCACCGGTTGACCCCAAGGCTACCTAGCCGCCCAGGGAGCATTTTCTTTTACTTCTTTTCATTTGGTTTTGGTTGCATTTTAGTATATTTGTAGAATAATTGCATGACATCATATTTTCTACTTCATTTGCATTTGTTATCTCTTTCTCCCACAATGAGGACATTGTGTTGTCTAAGTGTGGGGTAGAGGGGTAACATC
>JAULKM010074316.1:0-11828 GCA_032355605.1 Rubia tinctorum
TAAATTATCGTCACAAAATGCCGTCACCTAAGTTTTTCTCGTCACTAGAGTCATCACTAAATGTCTTAGTGACGACTATCGTCACCAGTGTTGTCACTAAATGCCCTCTTCAGTGACGAGTTTAATTTCGTCATGAAAATTCCTAGTGGTGACGAAATTACAATGACGGATTTGATTTTCGTCACTAAATGATGTTTTCAGTGACGACCCCTGGTAACGTTTTGTCACTGAATGTCATATTTGGCGTAGTGTACGTAATGTTGTACGCAATAGAGTGCAGAGATGGTGTACAATTGGATTTACTTGAAATTGACAAGGTAATTATACAATTTTTTCTACTAAACATTCTTAGTGACTCAAGCTTAACATAATATTTGCTTGTATCTTGCTACTCACGGATTTTTCAAAGATAACGAATACCTATTCGGAAGATGATATCAACAGTGCAATGAATTTTTTGGCTATACATCTCATTTTCAGCCACTCAGCAATTCCTGTGAACCCTAACTTGGTAGAGTAACACAATTTAGATAAATTTATATAATGTTAATTGTCGGAATAGAATTGTGTTGATTTACATTCTATAGATTATTTTGCATTTTGCATTTTTTTTATAGATTTTTGTCAAGTTGTAGAATACTTACGTGTATTGTGTTACAATTGTGGTTGTGGAATGAGGCCAATTTTGAGCAGAGAAAATGAATGAAAATTGTATTTTGACCATTCAAATTGTATGCACTTATGATACCGTAACTTCATTCGGCCTTTGATATTCTAACCATGGAATTGTCTTCCGAACTCGGAAATGAATTGCACCAAAAAAAGAAGCGTGAATTTACATAGGAGGACCGGATTTTGGGTCCAAAGAGGGAAGTAACCTAGCCCATTGCAAATGAACAATTTGGGAACCAATTTTGTTTCGAGTCCGGAGCATGATCATCTTTCGAGTTCAGAAGCGACGCACAAAGTCTTACAGAGACTGCTCAAGTTCCGAGTTTGGAACCAGTTAAAGGCGGTTCTTCCTGCCTTTCAAATGCAGTTCTTAACCACCTTTAATTGCTAATTTTAAAGGCGGTTATTGAAACTGCCTTTAATGGTCGACGATCAAAGGCGCGATCACATAAGGCACTTTCAAAGTCCCTTTTTGGTCCGATATAACCGCCTTCGATGGTTCATTCCCCCATTAGCGAGAAAGACCGTTTTCCATAAGCATATGAAAAGACGGAGTTGAATTAGAATTATAGAAAGGTAAAACGTTTTAGTTTCAATATTAAAAATTTATTAAGCAACGTGTAATTTTTGTAAGTTTATGACCCGATTAATGCGACCCAATTTTTTTATCTTGATTTCTTCTAATTTGCAGTTGAAACATAAATTTTTTAAAAATTTTATGGGAAGTCCGTCTTTAAAGACGGACTCAAATTAAAAACGGAAAATCAATTTTTGTGCATAAATAAATAAAAATGTAACATAAAGTAAAAAAAATACTAATAAAGTGGATGTATCAACTTAGGAGTGTGTGTTGAATCTACTTATTTTACTCGATGGAATCCGCCGACGGAAAAAGACAAACCCTAGGGGCAGGTAACGCATACTACAGTATTTAATTTCTGTGGATAACTTTAATAATTAATAAACTAGTACCAGCTACTTGCAAACCCTAGATAATATTATTTTCATTCACACAGGAGAAGAACGATTCCATGACCAAATATTTATATCATTAATTTTTCTATTATATTTATAGTCAACGAAATGAATGAATGTAATTGAGTTCATGAAAAAAATATAATAAATTAATGAAATTAATATTTTTATAAAATATATATAATAATCAAGAAAATATACTGTGTCGATATTACTATGTTAGTACTTTTTTATATCTTATACACTTGTCATTTTAGTAACCTATTTACATATAGTTAGCACAGTTTCAAGTTATACTTTTGTCCTAGAGTCTATATTATCATATATTCTCCAATAACGTTTTATTTCTATTTTATTGTATTACAAATTTATAATAAAATATATGATTATCACAAAGTATTATTTTATACCGAATAACCGTTAGATGGATTATTTTATGACTGATATAACTAATGTAGTGATTTGATGTTTATTTTTATTTATTGCAATGAAATTCTTATAATTTTGATTTTTTTTAAATGTATCGCAATGTATAAATAAGAAGAGTAATTTAACCCTAAAATTATTGAAACGAGATTTTTCATAGTTGATATAACAGTTAATCGGTGTGATATGATACGTTCCCTGTGATTATATATGTTAAAAAAATTAATTTCGTTTAAAAACGGCACAATCAACTTCTATAAAAGAGTGAAAACGATAATTTAGTGTTATATTTCTACTAAAATTCTCGAGGCTGTGTTATAGAAGAATGGATTTTCATAAATTATGAGACACTCATGTAATATTTTTATTCAGATATTAAAAATTATAACTGAAACATATGATAAACTATGTTTTGATCATTTAAATATAAGAAATATTTTATATCAAGTATAATATTTGAATTAAATAAATAAATGAGACAAATTTTTGGGAAAGACTGTCTTTCCACATGTCTATGGAAAGATGGATTTTAATTAGAATAATATGAAGTTAAACATCTATACGCTGCAGTAACTGCAATTGAAGCTTTTAGGTTTTGATTAGAAATATTACATATTTAGAGTAAAACATACTCCCTCATTCGAACAAAAATGACATAGGTCAGTCACAGCAAAAATGACATATTTTGAAAACTACCCAAAATAGTAAGGAATATGTTGTAAAATTTCCATAATGTCCTCTTTAACTTCAACTTTTAGACTGAGCCACAACTACTACAAAAAACTTCCAGTTGTGACGCTTTTTTGGCGCATCCGTGACACTCAAATGCGTCGCTAAAATTATTAGTGACGCCTTGTGAAGTGCCTCTATTCAGTTGGTCACTAAAATATTGTGGCCCGTTGAAGTATCGTTATATATTTTGTAATGCTTTAAGATGCTGTTCATTTTAGAAGAGTCACTAAATTTTGTGACATGGATTGATGTAGTAATTCGGTTTAGTAACATGTACACATGTCACAAATATTTAGTGACACCCGAAGGTGTAACGAATATTGTGACATTTCCTTAACTGTCACAAAATATGCATCACTACTGAATTATTATTTTTTAAACTGAGATTTCCTAAAATATCCCAACTTTTCTATAATTATTCCCTGCCGCATCAGCTTGCATAAAAGAGCGAGCCAAAAAAGAATTTGCCATTTTTGTTGGGACGGAGGTAGTATAAATTATATGTTTTACTCTAAATACTTCGTGTATAGTGTTTCTAACCAAAACGTAACTCAAATAAGCTTGTGATTTTACCCAAATAGCTTATAACCCGAATTTTAATTGCTTTAACCAACAAAATTTTCATCCTTATTGTTAAAATTGTACTTGAGTCACTCATCGTCTTTCCATAACTTATGAAAAAAACTTTTGAACAAGAGACGAACTCAATATATAATATTTCAAATTAAAAACAACATTCTTTAAATTAAAATACAATAATTGTTCCATAATTATGAAAGGGCGGGAAGACTAAACTATGAATACTTATAACCATTTTTTAAAAATTAAAACATCCACCATTGGTGGATGGGAGAGATGTATTGGGCTCTCCTAACCCATAAGTAAGATCCCAAAAGATAGAGGAGTTAAGATTCTACATAGTAAACGGTCCTTCAACTATAATTCTAGTCGAGAGAAGCTCTAGTGATCTATTTGGATATGATTCCTGTAATCGATCTCTACTCCTCGTGTTAATCGATTCAGGCCAGATATCCAATAAGATCAGTCTAGATAAGTTAAAATGCCAATGAGAGAACCTCACTAATGTAATGTAGAGAAGAGGGTTGGTATGGAGACCTGAACTAAGTGTCTTTGTAACAAGGGAAACCAATACATCATCCCAGAAGCAGTTCAGTAGCACAAATATTAATCACCCTCTAGAGATTAGGTTGAAGTTCCAGTAAAAAAATGTGGGTACCATACGCCAAGAGACTCATTGAAGTTTTGTAAAAAAACCAAAGACTCTTTGAAGTTCCAAAAATAGCAAAAAGAAGCAGCAGCAGCAGCAGGAGACAAGCAGCAAAAGCAGCATTAATATCATGGCTTTTATGAGGTCTGTCATGGTCCAAGAAACAAACAGCTGCAACAAAGTCTTGAAAGTGTGAAAGGGTCACTCCCTTCTTGAGAAAGAGAAGGGGTCATTGAGATATTCCTGAGAAGTGAGATATCATACATCAGCTAGCATGATGTTTAGAATTGAATCCGAGACTATGTAATATCCTTCAGAGGAGCATGCTATTCTTGTTGTGTCTCATTGCAATGATATCATGGATTCTTAATTCTAAGGCTAGGAATATATATTTTTATCCATTAATATGATTCCTTTAAGCTCTTTTTTTTAAAAATTATTCCATGCTAGATCCTAGTTATTCAGATTATGAGCTTCCTTAGCTAAGAAGTCATCTTCAAGATTACCCTATCTCTTAGTGAAGGTCAGGCTTGCCTTAGATCTTATTAAAACTTCATTTATATTATACAATACAGAGAGTACAACTACCATGGGGTTTTTATTGGATTTGTGATGAATTGGATTGCTAAATTACAATCTAATTCAATTTGGACTGAGTAATTACAAATATTTCTAGCTTTTTTTTATTCATAAATGGATAGCAAGAAGTTTAGAGTGTTAGGGAGTGTTTAACATCATTTTTAATGTTAAAATTTACAGAGTTAGCGTTCCAGTTATCACCCTCATATACTCTTTTATTTTTCATTTTCCATAGATTCCTGAAAGTTTTTGTAGCAAAAATCCTGACCATTTTATTTTGAATTTTTGTTGAGCCTTGAAAAGTTAGGTGGAAAGATATTCTATCTCAAATTGAATGAAAAGCTTTGTCCCTAATACCAATAATGTTATGAAGAGCAGACAAACCTTTTGTAGTATGATGGCAGTCATTAAAAAAGTGATGGATAGAGTCAGAATTTTCACATTTAATGCATTTAGAAGCAATAGAAAATCCTTTTTGGATTAACATATCATCAAATGGTGAAAGTGAATCCATTAGTCTCCACATGATGATAGATAACTTCCCTGGTATATTTTTGTTCCACACTTGATTGAGAGAAGCCACTATTGGTTTCCTAAATCTGAAAGTGTTGTAGGTAGATGCAGTGGTAAAGTTTTCAGATGAGCCTATCTTCATGACTGTCTTTTAGTTCAGATTCCTGCAAGAGAAGAAAATCACTGGTAGCCAAGTGAGGCTCCAACAAAGGTAAGTATGCTTGTTTGTCATTTATAAACTGAGATATAGTAATTCCAGAGAAAGGGAGATTAAGATTCACAGGCTATTTATAAAATAAAGCCCCATTTCCAAGCCAGTTTGAATTCCAAAAACTACTATATCCTAATCCATAGATGACATGTGAGTTAGCATTACATTCTTCTGTGATTAACTCAATCCTGGATCTAGTATAGGAAGTTTGATTAGAGTTACTAAGAAACCACATTAGATTAGACCATAGAGTTTTATTCAATTGAAGTTTCCACCACAATTTTGCTGTTAAAGCTTTGATTGTGGTGGAAATATTTCCCACCATTGTCTTCTTTAGGAATACAAAACTTTTTCCAAGATCTCCAATGAATCTTATGGTTGCCCTCTTTAAGAACTGTGAAAATGTGTGTACCAAGTGAATAAAGACTGTAGTTAATTAATGTCAATTTTCCTGCAGGTGATAGCCAACGATTTTTTTTCCAATTTTTGAGTTTAATCTCAATTCTATCCAGTAGGGGGCTAAAATATTCATTTTTTTATTCTGTCTTGGAAGATTGGGGTTCCTAAATATGTCGTTGGAGTTTTCCCTTGATTCATCCCTAGGATTATTTTAATTAGAAGTATTCTAGAATTAGATATCCCATTTTTTAAAGAAGAAATCACTTTTTTGGTAATTAATGTGTTGACATGGTGCAAGGCTTGTAGGAATTTTTTGTATTCTTAAGATTTTTAGCATCAGCAGTAGTAAACAAGGCCGTGTCACAACATATATTGTGTGTGTTTGATAAATAATTCTATTTGGGATTTGGTAGGGTCTTATTAGGCCTAGGTTAACTACATGTTTTAGGGTTCTAGAAAAAGATTCAGTTAATATGTTATATAAGAAAGGTGATATGGGATCACCTTGTTTAATCCCCCTTGTTGATTTAAAGAAACCTACGGGAAATCCATTAATTAAAATAGAGAACCATGATGCACTTATATTTGACATATTTAAATTAACAAAAATGCCACTAAAGCCAAATCTGAGAAGTATTGAATTAAGATAACCCCAAGAAACCCTATCAAAGGCTTTTTGCATATTTAACTTGATAATGATATTGGGGTGTTTGTTATTCTTGTTGAGAAATCTGAAAAGTTCCTGCATATATATTATATTGTCAGAAATCTCTCTACCTTGCAAGAATGAAAATTGCTCCTCTGAAATTATCCTATCCATTTTAGGTTTCATCATTTTCATCATTATTTTTGAGAAAATTTTATTAGTAAAATTGGAGAGACTAATTGGCCTATATTCTGAGAAGGTAGATGGATTTTTCTTTTTTTGAGATTAAAGTTATCCAGGTTGAGGCTATGCTCTTAGGGATTCTAGTGCCATTAATGATTTGGTTGCAAGCTTCAAGTAGATTTTTTTTTTATATTCCAACTATAAGTAAAGAAAACACCATAAAACCATCAGGACCATCAGTACTATGTATCCCTAAACCGAAAACAACATTATTTTTAACTCTTCCTCAGTTATGTGTTTGATTAAGTCTAGATTATCTTGCTCATCAATCAGTGTGGAAATGTTTTTAAGAAAGAATTTTCCATATTTTCCTGTAATGTCATTGTTAGATTCTGTTAACAAGTTCTGGAAAAAAAATTGACACCCTAAGTTTGAATGGCTTGAGGACCTGTGATCCAGTTTCCTTCTTGTGTTTTAATTTTGTTAATGCTCAGGTTAACTATTCTTTCTGTGCATGTTTTGTGAAAGTAAGCAGTGTTAGAGTCACTTTCTTGAAGCCATTTAATCCTAAACTTTTGTTTCCAGTAAAGGTCATGTTTTTTGGTTGCCCTAGTTAGCATTGTTGTTTGTTTTTTAATCTTTATATATGTTTGCTCAGTAGGGGAAACCTGATAAACCTCTTCAGCTAAGCTTACTCTATCTTCTTCTTCTTTTAGATTTTTAAAGATGTCTCTAAAGTGAGCTTTATTCCATTTTTTATTCTTATTTTAAGTCTTTTAAGTTTTGTAATTAAAATTGATAATGGAGTGCCAATAGCTGGTTTATCCCAATCACCTTTAATTACATCCATGAAGTTTATTCTATGTGTCCACATTTCTTGGAATCTAAAAGGTTTGGGGTGAGATATTTGGTTATTAAGAATGGTTGACAGCAATGGGGCATGGTCAGAACCTGCCCTATTTAAAATTTATATAGAAGAGTTAGGGTATATTTTAAACCAATCTTGATTTTCTAACCCTCTGTCAAGTCTCTTATAAAGTGGATCTCTAAGTCTGATGTTTGACCATGTAAATTGGGAGCCTACAGTTTTCATTTATAACAGATTTAAGTCATTTATGAAATTTCTAAAATTTCTGAAGTCTGAAATGCTACCTTGTGGGGGGATTTTTCAACCTTTGTATTCTGTTGGATCTTTAATAGAATTAAAGTCTCCAATATAAATCGTCGGTGCTACCTTTAGATTATTTAAATTTAACCATACGAGTTTTCTAAGATCCCTAGTTTGTTGAGCATAGATGATGGCTGCAGTCCAGGTTTCATTTGCGATGTTATTTGTGATGGTGCATACTAAAAATTGTTGGTTGTGTGTTATATTAGAGATGTTAAGTTTGTGATTCCACATTAACCATATTTTGTTATCGTTACATGCATTACAATTTCTGAAGCCTAATGTCATGTTCAGGTTTTAAATTTCTGAATTGGGATGCATTGGTTCAATCAAACCTAGGATGTCTATTTTATGGATTCTAATTAGTTTGTTAAGTCTATGTATGGCAGTGCCATATCCTCTTATATTCCAGATCAGAACATTAGCTATATTTTGGTGCTTAATCATTGGAGTGTCTACTTCTTAGAGATGACCTAAGGATCATATTAATCCTCGTAAAGTAGTTCTTTTTCTATCTCTTTTTAGTCTCATTTTATCTTTTCAACAGTCAAACCCTCTATAATAGCATCATGATACAGTATTTCAGCTTCATTTACATCTTCATTAAAGTTAGAGTCATCATCAGAATATGACTCTATATGCACACTTTTACTAGAAGAAAGATCAATTGAAACTTGGAATTTTCCAGCCAGTATGGAACCTGTTTTTTGAGGTTGTGACGTTCTTGAGACTGATTGGCTTGATGGTTTGCTTGATCCCGTTTCTTCTCTAGTATCATGCTATAGAAATCTGTATATGTTTCCCTGTGAATAAACAAGTGAGTTAGCTGGGAACAAATTATTATTATTGGGAGTAGAAATGAATTGACAAGGGTTTGAGGGGTGGTAGTAGATCATAGATCATCTCTGGCGAATTTGAGGCTGGATTTCATATTCATCAATTGTAGCATCTTTTCCTCCTCATCTGTGAGATTCTCCAGATCATTTTGGTGAGAGTCCTGTGCAGCTTGATGTGTCTCAAAGTGAACCTCACGTTGCACATTCTGACTTTGAGAGGCCTGAGCAGCTTAATATGTCTCAAAGTGAACCTCAGGTTGCACATTCTGACTTTGAGAGATTGGATTTTCTGTCTGAAGTGGATTCCAAGTCCTAACAGCTTATTGGATGAATTTTGATCCCATTTAAGCTTCTCTCTGTTTCTGAGTTACTGATAGCCCTGAAGTATGAGCTGCTAGTCTTTTTTCTATTTTTATCCTCCTCAATTCCATTCCAGGGGGAGCTGCACTATTATTCGGCTTTAGTGCTTTTTCTTTGTAACTAATACTGCTCCTATTTGTAATCTTCCTGCACTGTCCAAAATTATGGCTTATCAAACATCATTTAGTGCAGCAATGCGGCTTCCACTCGTATTCAACCTTGGACCATCTACTATCTCTATCTGAGCCCAGTCTTATCCTATCTGGACTATTTTTTGTTAAGTCTAATTGAACACAGAAGCGGATTACAGAAGGCCGTGTGAACTCCTTAGTTGGTTTATCCTCCATCATTGGATGACAAAATTGTTCCATTAGAATTCTATTGGTTACTTAGTAAAGTAGAAGGCTGGAGGGTTGATAATTGAAATCCTAACAGGAGCTAAAGGTGAATCTTTATAAGGGGAAAAATATGGAGTCCATTTAGGGAATCTAACAAGTGAATCATGGATCCTAAGCTTTCCTCTCATCAAGCACAAATTAAAATCTTCCTCAATCGCAAACCTAATGAAATATGTCTACTATCCAAAAGACCTACTCTCACATCACCCATGAAGCCCAGATTATAGAAAGAGCAGCATATGACATCCATACCCGGTTTACCGAATCCAAATTTTCCAATTAGGCAGAACTTCGGCGGCTCCGATAGTCTCTGGACGTCGTGGTCTGAGAAGAGGAATGCTTTTCCATCCTCATAGGAGCTTTTGGGGATTGAGATTGGGCATGGAGATTGGAGAGATTGTGTAGGTGGTCTGGATTGAAGAATAGAAGCATACGTAGGTGGCGGGAAACCTCCGTGCGGAGGAGATGCCATTGGTGTCTGAGAGGAGATGTAATTACGGTGATAAATTTACCATTGTGGAGATTAACGGCTAGAAATGTGGTAGTTTTGTAAAGTTACGGTTGCCAGAGTTAGAGAGAAGCGGGAGGAAGTAGTTTTAGGTATAGAAATTTTCGTATCCTAAATCTGAACACTTACAACCATACCATAGTGCAAACATTATACATAAAACATTGTTTTACTTATAGCCCCAATAAATTTCAAAACAAATGATTGCTACAAGTCATATGAAAACGACAAGGAAGCTAAAGTTACGTTTTAAATTTTCTTCTTATAATAATCTTCTTTTATATTTGTAAAATCTCCGTATGGCAATCAATTTCTCAGTTTGTCATGAAATTGTGAATTAATAATTAAACGTTTAAAGACATCTATACTATATATTAAAAGAGCAATATTTTGGTCAAATGTCATGCCCACACTTAACCAAGTTACCTTTCACCAACATTTGACAAGTGACACTACCAAATCTTTACACAGGAGTTAGTTACATCAACTTACCATAATTACTCCCTCTGGTCCTCATTGGCACACTTATCATTTATAGATGGTCATTTATAATTGACACTTTCCCTTATGGTAAATGCTAGAATATTTTCATCAACTCAATTTACTTTTATCATTCCAATATAATTTTCATCACTAGTTTTATTTTTGAAAAAACTTGTGTCATCTTTTTTGGTACCAATTAAAGAAGACTAGAGGGAGCATTCAATATGAATATTGTGCATTCTCTATAATGAAGATTCTATTTACCTAAACAAACCAAAAGTCAACTTATTATTGATAACATAGTTATCGCATATCCTTTTAATTTTATTAATTATCATTTACCCACTAATCTACTTAAATATTCACATCAACATTTAAAATTAAAGTTCAACACTAAGAATACTTTTGCCTTTTCTAATATAGGACACACAATTTTATAACTTTAATTAAATAACTCTTGATTCATCATCAACATATATTTCATATATTTTTATTATAATTTTTTAATAACATAAAATATTTATATACACTATTTATTACTATCATTTGTAAAATACATAAAGATTATTTTTATTTTTATTTAAATATAAATAATAGATTATTATATATCAACATTACGTCAATTCCTTTTTAAGTTAAATAAATGATAATAAACTTATAAATTTATTTTATGCACTGCATCGTGTACAATTTTCATATAAATATAATAAAAATTTATTATTTATTAAAATTATTAATTAGGTTATATTATAGATTTTCATTCATAAATTTGTGCATCGACACGTGTATTATCTAATAAATTTTTAAGAGCATGTACAAGGAAGAAACCACTCTTGTGGTTTCTTTCCATTAAATATGCATTCCCTCTGTTCCACCTCACTAAAAGCAACCACAAAGAAACTACTCAATTTCTACTCTCACAATGGTAGAAACCATTAAGACACTACTCCATTAATCCCACTTGATTTTGTCTGCCGTACTCATTAAATTTATCTTTAATATTTAATTTAAATAAAATTTCAATCGAAAATAAATTGAAATGTGAAATTTAATAATATGTTTTTATTTTAAAATTGAATTTATATTTTCCAAAGTTAAGTTCGTTTTTAAAATGGAATTTTACATATTTATTTTGAAAATTTTAAAATGGAAAAAAAAATTAAAAACAGAAAATGAAAAAATGAAAATTTAAAATTTATGTAAAAGTAAAAAAAATTAAAAATAAAATACGGACACATGGCCTAATCAAATGGCGCCACGTATCCAAGTGAAAATAAAATAAAATTGGCTGGTAAAAGTGGGGACATGTGGCCCCGTCATAAGGTGCCACGTGTCCCGTGAGGGGACAAAAACTGATGCGCAGGCTCCGGGCACATGGGATAAATAGTTTGGAAGTGGTTGATTCCTTTACCTACCAACTTGATATGAATCTCGTTGCGAAGACTCTGGATTGCGGAAAATTGGATCTTTAACCAAATGGGGATCTCGCCCAACCCACTTGTGTTGCACGA
>JAULKM010074326.1:0-11828 GCA_032355605.1 Rubia tinctorum
TTATCTCAAATATCTCATAATATTCCTTCAATTCCAATTCCATAATTATAGGGATTCTTCCATAATTCCATTATACTTCTAATATGATGAATCAAATATCACGTAATCATCAATTTCCATAATCCAAAATTGTCGCAATAGTCCTTCCACAAATCTTGCTTATCGCAGTATGTCCCAACATCAGTAAGTTTCTCTTCCTGTTCACAAATTGTCAATCAATTAATCCATGAGTCACACGTGTCTTTTCAATTTCTCCCACTTAATCCATCACAAGTGACTTTACACCATTGTATTCTCACCCCCACGAAAAGTTGCTTATCCTACCTCAGTCAGATATGCTCTAGGATGGCGTCTGTCGTTAAATCATCATTTAAATGTTGATACTTGATAGCCCCGCCCCATGTTTATACTCCGTATGTCTCAATTATAAAACTTTCCTTTCTCGCTGTTTTCGTATTTCCATCGATTAGACCTGAAATTTCTCCAAAATGGAAAGTTTGAACTGTTGGACTCAACCAATACAACTACTTAATGATAGACCTATCATCCACACCACCGTGTATCCCGGTCATAATGTCTCAAATACAATGATCGAAATTTTATACTATCTCGTCCCATTTCAAACGGTAAGCTTTGATTTATATCCATTAAGAAAATGTTTGATCTTTCGTATTTTTGTTACGGATAACTAAAACTAACAATCGAGTAATATACTTATTTATTAGTTATATACTTATTCAAAAACTCAACAATATTTATTATACTTTTATACTCATTCAATTTTGTGGTCAAGATAAAGAAGTTTGACTAAATGAATAGTTAAATTATTTTTTAAAATTGGACACAGGGAGTAACATACTACTCCCTCCGTTCCATTATGTTTGTCACTATAGTTTTAGGTGGTGCTTTTTTTCAAGTTGAAAGTTGTGGAGAGAAATTGAGTGAATAAAAAAAAGAGTAATGATAAAGAGATTGAAAACTTATAATGAAACTACATAGTGAATGATGTGGCAATACTGAAAAGATAAATGTATCTCTAATTAGTTGCACCTCTCTTAAAGAAGGTGATTAGTCATTTAGTCATTTACTAGCATCCACATCATTCACTATGAGTTTCACTATGAATTTTCACTCTCCCTATCATCACTCTTTTTATAATTCTAATTCAACCCCGTCTTTCCATATGTATACGGAAAGACATTTTTTCTCAAGATTTTGCGAAAAAAATATATTTAATTTATTTATTTTTAAAATAGGACTATTAAATATTAAATGTGGGATCAATCCGCCACTGGTTAGGTTACATTCTCTATACTCCATCTCAAATTTGAAAATCGCATAATACTTGACCATGTACAAATATATTTATCAGTTACATAATAATACTCCCTTTGTTTTTCTATATGTGACACAATTACATCATTGAGATTTTTTTTCTAAATTGCACACTTTCCATTTTTAGCAATATTTCTTAAATTTCATC
Organism: Rubia tinctorum; assembly: GCA_032355605.1. Taxonomy (NCBI): domain Eukaryota; kingdom Viridiplantae; phylum Streptophyta; class Magnoliopsida; order Gentianales; family Rubiaceae; genus Rubia; species Rubia tinctorum. Next base: position 1,484 of record JAULKM010074326.1, read on the forward strand.
CAATCATTCTACTTTTTACTTTCTACATTCAATTTCATCCACTCATTTTATTCACCTAAATCCAAGAATCTAAATTTAATGTGCCACTCTTAGTGAAACAGAGGGAGTACAACTCTAAGGGAAAGGGAGAGTTAAATCCTGATTACACTTGAAATTGCACTTTTACTTTTTTGATATTATTCTCCATCAAAATTTGATCGCATATTTGAATTGATATATGAACAACAATATTATCGTATAGTACGATATTGTTCAATTCATCGTTACAAATAGTTTCTAAATATCAACTTTTTATTTGTCGTTATTATACGTAGATAAATATATTAGCTGTCAAATATATTTGTTGAACAACGTGCTAATGATTGCACTGCAATTCCAAATGTAACAAAGAGTGTATACAAGTATATTAACTGGTGAAAGACGCATAATACCCTGCTATGTACAAATATACTTACCGGTGCATGCTGATGCTAGATGACACATGTCATATCAATTTTTCAATCACTGGTTCTCTTCTATCGGTAAACAAAATTGAATATATTTAAAGTGTATTCTCTCTTTTTCTCTATTATTGACCCACTTTCTTTTTTGGATTATTTTTTTTATATTGGCACATTTTTTATTTTTGGTAATATTCTTTCAATTTCATCCACCCATTCTACTTTTTACATTCTATATTCAATTTTATTCATTTATTTTCTCCATTTAAATCCAAACACATAAATCTACGCTGTCACTTATAGAGAAACAGAATGAGTACTTATTTTCAATTAATCAAATATTTTTATTTATTATAATTATGAATCCACTACTTTACACTACCTATATTTTTAGCACCAAAAATTTTCTCAAATATAATGATCTTTTATTCGTTTTTTCCCTCATACTTTGAACGGAAATGCATTGCAAACTAGAGAACGTACATACAGGTGGACACTTAATTAATTCGTTTAGAAAATACAACAAATTGAAGAAAGGAAACCATTCATAAACTTATTTTCCAACCAAACCAAACCAAACCAAACAAATCCAATTGGTAGTTGTACTATTGTTGCGTCATCATGGTTGAAACTACTAAGATTATGTTTAATTTGTAGCCACAACCTTAATCAATTTCGAGTATTAATTATCTTATCTAAACCTTGTCAACATTTCTTTCACTACATCTTTCTCAATTTCTATACTCTTCAAACAAGTAAAAATAAGTATCATTTATTGATCATTGTTCAAACCATCATTTCAATTACATGTACTATAACAGATCATTTGAAATTTAAGTATTCGATTGTGTATAATCCTATAAATTTAGTGTTTAAATACACACAATAGACCCTGTTCTCCAGAGCTTATATGCATTTCAGTTCAATTCAATTTAATTTAATTCAAATCAATTCAGTTCCGTTCATCGTAATTTTAATTTGGTGAAATTTAACTTAATTTAGTTATACATTGCTATTTTAAACACACTTACTTTTAGTTCAGTTCAAATTAGATCAGTTCAGATAAGAACAAAGCCTAGTCCCATTCTTCATAGATAATATTTCACCATACTAAGATGAACTGAAATAAACTTAAATTTAGTAATAAAATAAGAATGATGAATGAAAATTAAGTTAAATATAATTAATTCAAAATATTTATTGAACTGAATTGAAATGCTAATAAATTGAGGGGAACTTACATAAAATAAGATTATCAAAGATAATTGATGGGTGTATAAAAATTATTAAATACTCGTAATATTATTTCTATACAACAAACATATCCATGTTATTAGTTTTATCCGTAAATATAATAATGTCTAGCTAAACTGTGACACTTATCGTGAGAAAATAAAAATTGGCTATAGTTTGTTTGCATCAATGGCAACAAAGTAGGTGGCGTAGCCCTTATGAATTATATTTAAATAAGTATAGGATAAAGATTGATGAAGACATAAAGTTGTTTGATAAGGAAAGCTTCAATGGATGATGAGAGTCATGGGACGATGTTGTCTTCACAAAAATTTGTGAATTATTATTTGTGAAATTTCTTTCTCTTATTTATCACACATAAAACCTACCCCCTCATCTCCAAACGTGACTGCTTGTGGAGTTTTTCATGTGTTTTGTAGCTGAAGCCGAATGAATGAAGAAGACATATTGGGATAGGTTCTCACTTTGTTTTTTATTGAGGTTTAGGTCACTCACCACCACACAAACTAGCATTATGTGGAATGCATGATTATAATAATAGAAACTAGGTTCTTTGTCACTTCACAAATGCATACTTATACAAAATAAAATCGGCTAAACTTAAGTTATTTTTATTGAAATAAATTTAAGGGTTGTATACTAATATAATCCTATGTAGTTGTGAAAGTGACAATATAACCCTCAATTGTTCGGAAGTAAAAAAAAATGACCCTGACTATTTAGTAAAAGTGTCAATATAACTTTTGGGTGGCATTTCCGACGTTGACCTTGACATTCCGGCCGTTGACCATAATAGAAATGACAAAAATGCCTCCACGGGCCAAAATCTGAGTTTGTGTGGACAATTATATCCTGACCCACCACCATTGCTCCACCACCACCGTTGCTGCTCGGCCGCCGATTCACCAAACCACCAAATAGCCCTTCCACCACCACTCATCTTCTATCGTCCGCATCATAACCCTTCGTCTTGTCTCGCCCTTCCTTCGCCAGCCAAAACCCTTTGTCCCGTCAAAACCGTCTCGTCCCGTCCTTCCACCGATTCACCACACCATCAAAATCCTTCGTCTCGTCCTGCCATTTATCCCGCCGCCCTCGTCCCGCAGCCATGAGCCCACCATCGTCTGATCCTTTCCATCGCCCCCATCCCACCCTTCCATCGCCATCTCAACCCTTTCCAAAATTCCATCCCTCGCCAGAGCACACCGATTAATCGACAAACCAACACAACCCAACCCCTTTTTTCCATCACATTCAATCCGATTAATCGATGAAGATAATCACACTGAACCACCCCTTTGTTCCGGCCCAATTCTCTATCTCTGATGCGGTGGGCTCGAGGAACAAAGAAGAAGAAGAAGGTGAACCACCAATGAAAGGAACAGAGAAGAAGAAAGGTGAACGGAGAATGGCGACGAGGTTTTCTGAAGACGAGAAGAAGAAGACGAGCGGCGATTAGGAAAAAAGAAGAAGGTGGCGAGATTTTCCGAAGACAAGAAGAAGAAGAACAACAGTTAGGGTTTAGGGCCAATAGAATCATTTCACCATTATTTTATTATTTTCACAGGGGTAAAGAGTCATTTCACTGAATTCCGACCAAAATTTTCAGGAATGGTTAGTTTTGTACTTTCACCGATTATCTAGGGTTATATTGGTACTTTTGAACATTGGAGGGTTATATTGGCACTTATGTTAATTATATACGGTTATAAACGAACTTTTCTCTAAATTTAATTGAATGAAAATTTAAAAAATTAATAGGAAAAATAAGTCAAGACAGACACAGAATTGAAATGAACTAAATTGAATTGGACTAAACTGAACTAGACTGATCTTCATGAAATTGATCTGAACTAAACTTAATCTATTGAAAATAAATTAAAATGTAGATGGAAAGCAAGCGGGAACATATGCTAAACTGAACTAGATAGACACGAAACATGCAGAATTTAATTGGAAAAAAACAAAGTGGAATAATTAGAGCAACTTCAATAAGAACTGGACCTTTGCGTTTTTGGAGGAAAATGCCAAAAAAATGGTTCCAATAGAACGCAATTATTGTGTTAAAAAATTGGATGGGCTACAGTACCCGCTATGTTTAGTGAGGTATTATAGCAACGGTATGTGTTTTTTTCCCTTTCTTTTGCTTTTGTTAGTTTCATTTCATTTGTTCTTTATATTATTGTGTGTAATTCCTGTTTCACATTAATTTTATTACTTTCATTTGTTTTTTATTTCACTATTTTGCAATCTTTTATGTATTCATTAATTGAAAATTTTATTTTGTATGTTTTGTGGTTTGATTATTTGTTATCATACCAAAAAATTATAATTTTTAATTTAAAATACTATTTATTCAAATTTGTCACTAAAACTCTACATTTAATTTCATTAAAAATATTAATATGATTATTTTAGGATATTATTAGTTTTGAAATAGTTTTGAGAGAAATAATTCATACACAAAACTATTTTTAAAATTGTGTTATAATAATAATAAAGTAATTTTAAATTGTGTTATTTCTCAAAGTGTGTATCATGAATTATTCGATGTAATTGTAACTGTTTTATCCAATGAAAAATATATTTTAGACTTTATTTTTATGAATATATAAATTAATAGTCTGGGGTAATTATATAATTGAGATAAGTTTTTGATATAATAAAATATTAGAAAATAAAAAAAATAAGATTCATCTAAGGAATATTCTTTTTAGAGAGATATAGTAGTAAACCATTTGAGTAAATACACCGTAGCAACTGTAAAAAAAACTAATGTAGCAACTGAAAGATAAAGAAAACCATTGGAGTTGCTCTAATGTGATCGTTTCCATATTTTCTCTTGATCTTATAAACACAAAAATTCTTTGCATAGCCATCAAGCAGATAATGGTGTTTGGATCTTCTCTCTGTGTGCATTTGTAATAGATTCAGAATGACTGTTGTACATTCACAACATTCTTCCTCTTAACTCATGCGCAGCATTTCACGGTGTTGATTCCATTGTTGTATAAACTCGACCATCTTGCTTGCAGGCAAACAAGTTGAAGGAAGAATTAAGAAACATGTACAGAAAGGAAAGGCGAGAAGGACTGGATTTGACGTACCTTAAAAACGTCATCATGAAAGTTTCAATGTTTTGGGTACTTTAATTTCATCTCCAAGTGCCTATGTACCTGATTGAGAGGCTTTTCTCTCATTCTCTTGAGAGTAGATAGGGTGTTCATACATTTCTCTTAGTGACATGGTGAGCTCAACTATGAATGTTCTTGATAGATTAATTTATATTTATTTTGCCTCCTCAGCTTCCGACGGGTTATGGAAGGAGTCATGGATGTGCTTAGTTTACGAATCCCTCCGTTTGTGAGAATAGATCTTCTCCAAGCGGTATTAAGTAAGGGTTTAAGTTTAGGTGACCACTGTTCTCTTTCGTTTTTGTCTTAGGTTTGTGTATTATTTCTTTGAATCATATAATATGGTTTCATGAACTTTCCCGGGCTTAGTTATGTTTGGGGTGGACGTTCAACTCCAATATCCACCCCAACCTGACAGAAACAAAGGGAATTTCCACAATTGATTTTCTAGAATAATGTGTTTCCAGCTTTTCTGGTAATATCATTTTTTAAATAAAAACAATTCAATGATGGGGAATATCGTTTTCACAAGAATATTAAGTAGCGCAACAGAGAAAGGAACCATTTCAATGCAAGTATTTATCTTTGAAATCTCATTGTATACACATCTATAAATTTAGACTATCTTTTAACATTAGAACCAGTGAGAGACTTACTAGAAAAGAGTAGAAACGACAGCACTCTCACCTGGATTAGTTTTAATCATCAATTTTGGAGTTTTATCTTTGCAGTACTCTCAAAATAGTTGATAATTTTAAAGCCATCGCCTTTTTTTTAACTCTCTCCTGCTGAAGCCAATGTATAGGGATGTGCTACATTTTGTAGAGGAAGAGCACAAGCTACCTTTGATTAAGATATTTTAAGAGAAAGGTTCGATTTCAGTTCCATTTCCAACTCCATTTCTCATTCCAATTCCAATGTATTCATTTATTGCTTTGGATTTCAGTTGTGCCCTCTATTCTAAATATCACCATTGTCACTCTGTATGAAACTCATGTCATTCTCAAGGTACGGATTTGATTCAGTTTCATTTCATTCATCAAGCAGATTGAATGTAGAATTGTAGAATAGTATTCTTCGGTCTATAAATTTAGTTAGTTTGCATGTTGAAAGGGGGCATAACAGTGTATCTCTTGCGTATTTTACAGTAACATCACACATGCACTGTTTTCAAATGTACCAAAATGGATGTTAGGTTACTTCATGGAATTGCTTATGGACAACCTTGGTTTATAAAGCGGGGATATCGGTTTCTTTGGGGCAGTTTGGGGGATGAAGATGGTGAGTGTGGAGGCATTGATGGGGAGTTTTGGGGACAAAAAACATAAGCCGGTTAGAGTACAAAAACCTTCTTGATTGTCGCTAGAAAATCCTTTGACGAGCCTTCTGCTTTTTACGAGTTCTGAACGAGGCCGACTTCGTTTTGCTCGTCCGAACAAAACCAACCTCCATCTGACAAGGTCCTTTTCCTTTTAAAATTACTATTATTATTATTTATGAGTTAACAATTGATTGTTTTCGTGCTTGATTGCATGTCAATTGTTGGGTTGTTTCCGTACGTGGCTTTGAGGTTATGCTCTTTAAACCTGAAGCTAAATTGTCTCAGGAAATTAATTAATATTCACAAACCCTTAAGTTTAATATGCAAGCATGCTTACCATGAAACTTACTGTATTCCGTTGGTTTTCTTTTAAAAATCAGTGGTTGTGAAGTCTATGAAAATCAAATGCTCACAGATGCTGAAGTTGCTAGTTATACACAAGGTAGATGTCTCATTCGGCCTTCCGGAATAGAGGATGTGGTTAGAGTGCATGATGAAGTTAGCGCACAATGATCACCTGATGAACTGAAAAATGCAAACGGGTGGATAACATCCTTGGCAAATTGTATTATAACAAAAATTTATTACTTATCAGAGTTATAAATTGTACTATATTTTTTTATTCATAAATTTGTGCATCGGTTATCTAGTTTACTTTTATTAACGTGCACAATAGATGCCTAGTATATCGCATGTTATAATATTTCTTATAAATTTTATGGTTCATATTCGTTGAGTTTGACCAAATAAAAAGTGCATTGTAACTATATTTATCCCAAACTAGTAATTTACCGTTTCGTGGGCAATTTAAGTAAGAAAAAAATAACCAGATATCCAGTCACCTACCATTATTTTCTTCATAATATGTGCCGTACAGATTTTGGGGGGAAAAGCACGTGTAACTTTTGTAAAAAATCAGTCAAAATGGAAAAAACTACAAATTATAATATTCGTGGGGCCAGTCTTTAATTGGGAGCGGCCGGGGGTAGGAGTGGGGACACATAACAAAATTAGACCGACGGCTCTTGCCAAGCCAACCCAACCCAATTTAAGACGATATTTTTATAAATTATGGAAATATTAAAATTTAAATTGTAAGCTAGAAAAAATAAAAAATAAATTTTTGGGTTGTATGAACCGGGTTATAAAATTTATAACTATTACACGTTGTATAATAAAACTTTAATATTGCAACAAAAACCTTTTACCTTTTATTATTATAATTAAACCTCGTCTTTCCACAATCTTACGGAAAGACAGTCTTTCCTAAGATTTTGTCTTTTTGTTTACACATCAACACCTTGGAATATTGTTTATTTATTTAATAATTAACGACTTTTCAACACGGTGTTTTTTTAATTTTTTTCAAAAGGCGAAATCTCTCGTCCTCAAAATCCGTCATTTCAACAACACGGGTTGATGAAGCTGTAAAACATGACGTACAATGGTCAACTACCATGTGGTCATTTTCTGGTGTCCACAAAGAACCCTCCTTTAAGAGGAAACTCTCACACTGCAATTGCTAAAATTTGAACTTATGACCACGAAACTTCTAACTAGACACTTAATCACTTGATTGATTACGTATAACACTCCATTCGTCTCTCTATAAATGCCAATCCAATCCATCCATGTTGGTTTCACTTGGAAGTGAATATCTATCGGTAGAAGAAATGGAGCATAATAATCTGGGGCTAAAATTCAGCTACTTCCTCTATCCCACCCAAATCTACACTTTTTTTGTCAAAATTCTCAAGGCAGTTGACCATGAATTTCATCTAGTATATAAGTATCGGTATTTTCATGTGATATATTGTTTGATTCTTTGTATCATGTAGTTTTCAAACATTAAAATTTAAGACATAGTTAGTATACGTAATTAAATCTATCGGTGGTCAAACATGACATGAGGAAATTGACTAAAAGTGTGCAGAGAATTTCATATATAGCCCCATCAACTAATCCTAATACAATTGTATCATTCATTGTGATGAAAGTGAAGGAGCTTGGGAGTTTTAGATGCTCGTATTTGCTCACTCCCCATCAAAGTGATTAAAGTGTTATCATTTTTAATGTTCTTTTTTCTTAACAATTTTAATAACAGAGATTTTTGTGAAACATACAATCTTCATTTGTCCATCCTCGTTTTATAATTTTAATATTGTGTTTAAAAATTTAAAACAAGTAATAATATGTATTTGAATGTGAAATATAAAATAAAAAAATAATTTTTAACTTTCTAATTTTAGTAGTATGTAATTTATCAAATGCAATGTATAAGGTAAAAGACATGTGTAAGGTAAGAAATCTTTCATAAAAAAATGATGCTAATCCTGATTATTAATGACATTGGTCTTGTATATTTAAGACATATTAATAGTTGGTTGTTATGGTGTTTGTCCAATAAATAAATTGTTATCACACAAACAAACAAATGGTTGAATCCTAATTGGTTGGCGAAAAATCGGTTAGCTGCAAACGATTTGATTTGGATACATTGAGCCTTCGTCCCTTAAACTGATTTGATTTGAACTGAAATGAACTAAAAATGAGTGTGTTAGTAAACAAAGCTTAAATTCACCAAAAAAATAAATTTTCACTGAATTGATTTGGACTGAATTGAAATGCAAATAAACTCAGAAAACAAGACCTTAGCACTCGAATTATGTAATCTGATAAATTTAAATTAGTTTACTTTTACTTTTACATAAAATTCAGTTTAGCTTAACAAAAATCAAATGAAAAGAACAAGGATTACAAATTCAACCAATTACATAGAGAAGAATAGAGATACTACTATTTTGGTTATATTCCCTTTCACCCGAAATTTTATCGTCCCTTTCCGTAAAAAAAACATAAATACTACTTTGTACTCAGTAAAAAATTCGTCCTTCTTGTTTACTGGGCGAGGAGCCAGCTGTGAAGTGTGGCATAGGGAGACATTCACCCTTTGCCCTACGTTGTCATCCCCACTTTCCTTACGTGTCTGTCTCTCCTCGTGACACGTGGCACGCAATTTGAGCAGATACTATATTTGATAATAATCCTCCGTCCATTTCTCTGTCTTAATTTTCAATTTAAATTGATGATGATGAATGGAATGAGTAGATGAGTGGAAATATATCAAATATAGTAAAATGTGGCCTCGACGCCTTCTAGAACAAACTCTCCGTCACTGGTTCCTTGCACGTGTTCAAGGAATTCGCCGCCCGCCTGTTCAAGGTCTGGTGCAAGCCTAATGATTGGCATTCTCGGTCGCGACGGCCTTTTGGAGAAAGCACGGGAGGTGTTTGGCAAAATGTCTGAGCATGATGTGGTTAGAATTGTTTCCTCGGATACCTCGATTATTAATGCTTTTGGTAGAAAATTAGAAATGGACAGTATGAAACATCTCTCGGGTTGCTTGAGGAAATGAAGAGAGATAGGATTATGCTTATTCCCTCCTATCAACCAACTATGACACACTTTTTAGTCTGTTTTTTCAAGGCATGTTTGACCATCAATAACTTTTCCCACGTATGTTAATATCATGTAAAATTTTAATATTTGAAAAGTACATGATACGTATAATCCAACGATAACATACATGATAATATTACTACTTTTATGTTATATGAAATTTATGGTTAAATGTAACTTGAGAAACTTGACTAAAAAATGTGTCAATCTTAGCGAATAGGAAGTTGGGAGATGAGGCAGAAATGGTGTTTAGCACTATGAATTAGTGTGTGGTGGTCCAAGACGCCGAGGACCACTGGCCCAAGGATAACTCGAACCGAATTTAATATATATACGTTTTTTGGATATTCGAATTGGATAAATGGTTTTTGGATATTAAAACTCAATTCAAAACTCAAATCGAATACCAAATTGTAATTAATTAATTATATGTATATATATAATTAAATTTTAAGATAAAAAATAAATTTAAGTTGGAGGACCAATCTATTTATTTAAAAAATTATCCCAAACTCTAAAGTATAAGTAAGTTTGTGGTAATAAGTAAATGACAAAAGTTACCCTAAATAAATTTGTGAAATGCTTGAAGGCTTGAAGATGAATATGAAGGTTTTGAAGATGAATGTTAAAACGAACTATTTTTCTTTAATCTTAAATATTATGCTAAAATTGTTATGGTTGAATTTGTATTGTACTTGTTGGATTTTTATTTTGAAAACTTGATTTTGATGATGTAG
>JAULKM010074346.1:0-11828 GCA_032355605.1 Rubia tinctorum
CACATGAGACTATATATATATATAGTATTAGATATTTATGTTTTTAAATATATCTTTAAAATTTATATATTTTAACAAGTTATGATTATTTATATAGAGTAAAGAATTAAAATCAGTACCATATTATAATATTATTATGCTATTTTTGGACAACTTTGGTTTAACCTTTATGTTAATCAAAATAACTTTAATATCCCCGGTTGATAGTACCAAGCAAACAATTTCTATTACGTGGTGCTTGAAAAAGCGTACTAAATTAATTTGTGCATAGGTTTAGGTACGGAAGGCTGCCTTCCTGTGTTCAATTCCTGCTTCTGTCCACTTTCTCCTCTCGACTTACAAGACGGTAAAAGGTAGGCAATAGCAGGTACCCCGTGGTCAGTCAATACTTCCTTTGAAGACAGTTTCTTCTTAGCTTACTCAAATCCCACCTTCAAATACAAGCCACCTCTTGCGCCGATCGACGGTCGGCTTTCATTTGTCTCAGTTTCCACTTGGAAAAAACCAACTTCTTTACATTCTACCATTTCACCTTTCTGTTTCTTCTCCTTCGATTTTATGTAAGGGTGAATTTAGGGGTTTTGATCTGTTGAAGGGGTTTAGGGGTTCTGATCAGGTCTCATATTTCCATTGATATGCACAAAAGATTTAAAAGTGGGTTTCTTCTCCTCGTAAAGTGTCACTGATTCTTGAGAAAGGAAAGCCATAAAGTGCCTCATCTTGATCATCTACGCCACTAGGTGCATTTTCGAGTAGATTCGGGTCACCCACTCGGGCCGGCGTCGGGTTTAAGGAGGAGGACACACCCATTTTTGTTGGATCCTTTTATTCCAAGACCAAAGCTATGGTCAGTGATATGTTTTTCCTTTGCTATTTCTTTTAGAAGTTTATACTTTGGTTTAATGTGGTTGTTTCAGCTTAAAATTTGTTTGGTGTTTAAGATTTTGGTAGTTTAAGGTAAAGAAAGGTATGATTAAATGATTTAGAGTCTCGGGTGTAGCCATTTCCACAAGCAATATTGCCTTCTCTGTAGCATATTCACATTGCTGATCAATTTGTAGAAGTTGCAAGCGGAACTAACAACAATTTTGCTAATGTGCAACTTATAGTTAAGGTTCGTTGATACATTTTCAAGACACGAGCAATTGAATGAAAATTGATCAATTTCTATAACTTGAATTCATTAATCGAGTGTTTATAATTAAATAGGCAAACTTATGCTACTCAGATTTAGTCTATTTGTGATGTAATTTTTTGGTCCACACTGCTGCATTTTATGAGCTATGGGTTCTTGGGAAAGGCGTGGAGGAATTAAATTGTTATATTGATGTTGAGCTATGGGTTTGGGATTTTTGATTTTCTGAAGATATTTCTTCGCTCCAATTTGCTGATCTGAATCTGTTAATTCATTTTATTTTCGTAAATTTGATTTCACTGTGTGCGATCTGGTGTTTGCAATGTGTTTGTTTGAGGATTCAGGAAGCTAGGGCAGCTTTCTTGGGGTTAATTCGATTTGAACAAACACCGCACCTCCAACGAGGGCTCGTGAGGACTACGATTACCTCATAAACCTTCTCCTCGTTGGCGATAGCGGGGAGTGAGATTTTACAGATCGATCATTTTGAGCTGTTGATTTAGAGTGTGTTGATGTTTAATTTGAGGATTGTTTGACTTGATTGTAATTGCGCGGAACTGTAGCTCTGAATGTGGGGGGCTTGAGTTTTCTTATTATTCTGCGATTTGGGTGTTTTGAGTGGCTTAAACGGTAGGGTTCGATTTTTTTTATTATATGATCATTTTGTACGGAATTTCTAGCTAATTCATGGTGTAAATTGTCTGGGGTTGAGACAGAGATTATAATTTTCTACTACATGCAAATGTACTTGAAGATTATGTTGTTTGGATTGGGCTGCCCGATTGCCGCTTAGATGTTTGTAAAAGTGCTTACACTAGATACGGTCTCAAAGTAAAATCAGGGTTGTCATAAGAATTATCGCTTTGGAGACTGTTTAATATTCTGACACGTAAATGAGAAAAAAAAATTGTAATTTTGTTTTGAATTGGATTTTTTTACTGATATATCTACATTGAGAGGTTGATTCAACAGTATTCCTGTGCCGGTTCACAGATTCTTCATGAGTGATGCTGTGCTGCTTCCGTGTGTATTTTACTTGAGAGAAGGAATTGATATGAGTCATATGACATTATTAGGAAAATCAGAATTCTACTGTGTTCGTTCCTTCCATACAGGTGTGGGCAAGAGTTGTCTTCTCTTGTGGCGTAGGTGATTAAGACCTGACGAGAAGTTCTTGATTGCTCATTTTACGTAGTCTTCAAAAAAGTGATATTCATCATCAATAAAAGAAAAGAATTAGAGCTTGGAAGGAACATTTTCCTTAAAATGAGTAAGAGGACTCCTGGTAGAAAAGAAAGCAAGGAATTTTGTTTAGTTGAGGTCTTTAAATCTGGGCCAAAACTGCAAACTTCCACCAGTTAGAATCTATGCATCCTTCTACACTAGAAGGATATTCGGGCCAATGTGCTACTATAAAAGAGTAGAAAATATTTTATATTGTCCAGGGATTAACTACTCGCTCCGTTCCAGTCGAATCAACACATTTACTATTTGTCAGTTAAAATTATTGAACTTTAACCATATATTTGAATATGCATATGAATATAAATATATCATATGAGATATTGTTAGATTCGTTGCAACATGTAGTTTCTAAATATTAATTTTTTTATGCGGCGTTATTTTCTTTAGATACACATATTTACAGTCAAATATATTTCTTGTAGATCGTGAAAAAAATTGTGCAAGATTCCCTGGGACGGAGGGAGTATGATATTATCAGTTATATCAGGAAATGTGGAACCTGTCAGATCAACAAAGGAGAGAATTGTCATCCTCCTGGTCTCTGGCAGGCTTTCCTTATTTTTTTTCTACATTATCATAGAGACCGATCACCATAGATTTTGTGAAAAAATATCACAATATAAGGGACTTGATACCATCCTGTTAATAGTGGACATGTTAACAAAGTATGCTCTCTTTTAAAACCGGTGTTAATTTTTTAAAACTTGTTGGTATGCATTGAATATGTATTAACCGTTTCGACAGGTTAGTACGGGGTCCCGACGGTATAGCATGTCCTCTGTTTGGGATGTTATTGGTATTCTGTCTTCTGTTCGAGTTTTGGGCCAAAATATTTTTGGGCCGAAAGGCGTTAGGGTTTAAGGTGGAGATGACTATATATAGTGCATCATCCTTTTATTGTAACCCTAAGAGATAAGATTGATAGAGAGTGAGAAATCTGTAATTTTGGCCTTTTCTCTCTAGTGGAATCCGATCTTGGTCGGCTGTGAATTTAGTCAATTGGTGAACCACGTAAATTCTGGTGTTTTGTCTTTCGCTTTATTTTCTTTGCTTGTTTTTTCTCGGTATTCCGCACAACAAAACTGATGTTAAATTAACATCATTTTAACACAAACTGGTGCCAAAACTCATGTTGGAAAAATAGCATTGATTTTCAAAAATTGGTGCTAAAAAAATTTTAATTAAATTTTTCCGCCAATTTTTTTTAAAAAAATTTGCCAGAAATTTCATGTGCTGGGCGCAGCTGCTTGCAGCCGCTCTAAGCTAAATTCTTTTTTTTTCTTTCAAAATCGTCACTTCTTTTGTTGACTTTCACTAATAACTAAATTGACTTAAATTAATCATTATCAATTTTTTTGACCTAATATAAAAATACGAATAAAAATGTTTGACATTAAATAATTAATGTTCAACCATTAATTGACTTAGTATATATAAATACAAATAAAAATGTTTGAATTTAACTAATCAACGGTTAACCCTTATTTGACTTTCTACATGTAAATACTAATAACTAATGTTATTTTAACTAATCAACAGTCGCCTCTTACTTAACTTAGTATGTATAAATAAGAATATAAATGTTTTAGTTTAACTAATCAACTGTCAACCCTTACTTTACTTTGCATATATAAACATTAATAACTAAGTTAAATTTAAATAATCACGCCCAATCTTTATTTGAATTAGTATATATAAATACAAATAAAAATGTTTGACTTTAACTAATCAATGCACAACCTTATTTGACTTTCTATGTACATAGTAATAACAAAGTTGATTTTATAAACTGTTAATTCTTACTTGATTTAGTATATATGTGAACACTAATAAATAAATTGACTCTAACTAATCAATGATCAAATCTTACTTGACTTCCTATATATTAACAAACACTAAAAACTCTTGTTTGACTTCTATATACAAACACTAAAAACTGAGTTGAATTTAACTAATCAATGGTCAAACCTTACTATACTTTCTACATATATACACTTAAGGGTGTTCAACCGGTCAGTTTGTTGGTTTGTCGTTTAATCGATTTCGGTTTCTACCAGTATATAAAATTTTATAAGGAACCGAATAACCGTCCGATAATGTTATCGGTTTTACCGGTTCGGTTAGTATCGGTTTTGGATGATGTGTCGGTTATTATTGGTTACCATATATCATTCATTTAAAATAAAAAAATATATATCCATATTAATATTGATTAGTATTTAGAGCAACAAAACTTAGAATAAAAGGTAAAACTTTAGGAATTGAATAATTGTGTTGCATAGGAGTTGAATTTTTACTAATATTAAAATTGTATCCATCGATAATTATTAGAGTCGGGCACAGTTATAAGCTACATCGACTTTTATTTGCATAATTACTGTGGACTTATTATTTTAAAGATATATGGGAGAATAATATAGAGTTTAAAGAATAAGTTAATTTGAGCTAGTAATTAAAAATTTCTTATTGGGTTTTTTATCAAGGCCCAAAGTTTAATGAATTAATTTTTGGGGTTGAAATTAATTAATTAATCAATTAATGTGCTATAAAATCTCTTACCGGTTATTCGTTTAAACCGATCACCAAATAATAAAACCGGTAAAGGAATCAATTAACCTACATAACCGGATAACCATAACCGATACTAACCAATTAACCAGTAAACCGAATTAAATACCAATTCAGTTTTGACCGATTTTCAATTTTTTGGTTTTTTAACACCCCTATATACACTAATAACTCAGTTGACTTCCACTAATCAACGGTCAAAACTTACTAAATTTTCTATTTATAAACACTAATAACTAGATTGACTTTCACTAATCAATGGTCCACCCTTATTTGACTATCTATATATAAACACTAATAACTAGGTAGACTTTCACTAATCAACAATCAACTTTTACTTGGCATTCTACATATAAACACCAATAACTAAATTTACTTTAATTAATAACTGGTCAGCTCTTCCTTGACTTTTTATATGTAACCACTAATAACTACATTGACTTTTAACTAATTAACGATCAACTCTTATTTGATTTAATTTGTATATACTAATAAAATGATTGACTACAATTAATATATGTTCAACATTTATTTGATTTTCTAAATATAAACATTAATGCGAATTAAAAGGATTAAGTTTAACTAATCAATGTTCTAACCCTTAATTAACTAGTTATATATAAAAACAAATAAATAGATTTGAATTCAACTAATCAAAGGTCACCCCGTGCTTGACTTAGTATATATAAATATGAATAAAAAAGTTGATTTGAATTGATCAACGATCAAATCTTACTTGACTTAGTATATATACAAATACGAATATAGAAGGTTTGACTTCAACTAATAAACGTCCGAATAAAAAGGTTTGATTTTAACTAATAAACGTTCAACCCTTACTTGACGTCTATACATAAACACTAATAACTGTTGACTTTAACTAAGCAATAATTATTCTTACTTGACTTTCTATTATAAACACTAAATATATAAACCCTTATTTTTTTTTGGCAAAAATAACAAAAATCATGTATTTTGGAGCAATGGATAATAGGGTAACACAATTTTGGGTTACAGTATAATTTTTTAAGATTGTGTAGAAGTAATCAATGTTGACTTTCGAGTCCCTTTCAATCACCCATATATACCCAAATTGCAAATTTGTAATCATATACTATTGAATTGCATTTTGGTGTTGCCAATTTCGTGATTCGACTGCTCCAACTTTCTTGGAGGGACCTAAGTGCAAAACGTAAAAACTTTACTCGTAACTCCAAATTGAAATCCACTCAAACGTGATGCTATCATGTACACCCCAATTGTATTTACCAAGTCTGTTACACAGTATTTATCAATAATCATTCACAAGAATGTCTCTGTAATCTTTTTCGATTTCCCTTTCTTGCTTCCAAGTAACCAACTCTAAGTTATTTTGGAACATGTACTAGCGTTTTCCAACATTTTACCAAAAAAATCATCTAATTAATATTTCTATATTTAGGTTAGAATAACAAAAATAATTTATTTTGGAGAAATTGATTATAGTGTAACACATCATATTGTAATTTTTAAAAACTGTGTATAAGCAATCAATGTTGACTTTAGAGGCCATTTCGTTCACCCCTACATGCCCAAATTGCAAAGTCCCAATCTTATATTATTGAATTGCATTTTTTGTCGCCAATTTCATGACTCGACAACTCCAACTTTCTTGGAGGGACATAAGTGCAAAAAGTAAAAACTTTACTCGTAACTCCAAATTAAAATTCACTCGACCGTGATGTTGCTCTATACACCCTCATTGTATTTTTAAAGCCCGTGAGAAAATATTTATTAACAATGTGGCACAAGAACATATTTGTTCTTTCTCCCTTTCTTACTTCAAAGTAATCAACTCTAAATTACTCTTCAACATGTACTAGCGCTTTCCAACATTTTGCCCAAAAAATAATTTATTTATTATTCCTATATTTATGTTAGAATAACAAATATCGTGTATTTTGGTGAGAAGGATAATGTTTTAACAAAATTTTGGACCACAACGTAATTTTTCCTTAAATATGTTGGAGGCACTTCCGTTCACCCATTGTTACCCAAATTTTGATATGTTTTCTTATATATACATATTAATATAAAAGGCAAAGTCTTGGGAAAAGACAGTCTTTCCATAAACTTATGGAAAATGGAATTTAATTAGAATAATAAAAGGTAAAAAAATTTAGTTGCAATATTAAATATTTATTATACAACGTGCAGCAGTTATAAAGTTTATGACCCGATTAATACAAGCCAAAAATTTTATCTTCATTTATTCTAATTTACAGTTTAAACCTAGATCTTTCCATAACTCATTGAAAGACTATCTTTCAAGAGACGGACTCTAATATAAAAACATATATTAGTAATATTTTTAAAATGAAAAAGTCTTGTATGAGACCGTCTCATAGCGAGGCCAAGGATTAATGTGTAATATTATAAATTTTAATTAGAGATGGGGTTTCAAATATAATTTAAGAAAGTTTGGGAGAGGAATGGGGGATTTAGGGTGAAAATACCACTTTTTGGGGGGTGCAAGACATAAATAATTGAGAAATTAATGATTTCGGGTTCTAAGAATCTCGCGCGTCAATATCCGGGTCGGATAAATTCACGAATAAGCTTTTCCCCCCATTTTCGCGCAATGTGCGAGTTTTTACTACTAGACTTGATGTTTCATTTTTTGTATTTGATGTTTTAAAAAAACATTGTGCTATTATACAAGAAGTGCTTTTTAGACTAAAAATAATGTGTTTAACTTAAATATTGATATTTTAATGTAAATATTGTGTTTATATGTTAAAGTTTTCACACTTTACTTATTTTGCACTAGCTTGTGATATTTTACATATTAGTTTTTAATTTTTAGTTTATATTTCATTTTGATTGATGCGTTAAGTTTCAACTTGTCGTTTTAAAAGTTAATATTGATGTTTTATATTTTTTATAATAGAATTTTATCTATTGTATTCTTGATGTTTCAATAGAGTGAATTTGTTTTTTAAATTTTAATATTGATGGTTTATTATTTTTTTGATGTCAGTGTCACATTTTAGAGCGCACATCAACATATTTGATGTTTCATTTTTAGTACTCAATGATCGACCAAACTTTGTGATATTTTCTCATAATTTTTTCTCTTACAAAATTCATTTAATGTTATAATTTTTCCTTTTTTTACGTGTCACTTTTCAGCGTGTCATTTTAAATATTAATATTGTTGTTTCTTTTTTAGATACTGATGTTTTATTTCTAAGATATCGGTGTCCTATTTTAATGTACACTTTGATGTTTTAAAATTCACGTGTGTTCTTATTTGACATTTATATATTAAAATTTGATGTGTTTTCCAATTTTCTTATTTGATGTTCAACTATATTGCTTTAATGTTTATTTTAGTATTTTATTTGATATTTAACTATTTTAATTTGATGTGATTTTTTTAATATTCTAACTATTATTAGTTGATGCTCGTTTTAATGTTTTACTATTTAATTTATTAGTAGTATTTTTGTTTTGATGTTTAATTATTTTAATTTGATGTTATAATATTCTAATTTTATGTTAATTAGCTCATAGCACAACATAAGACCCAAGAGAAAACTCAATTCTCAAGTCCAAGTTTAATCCGATTTTGACCCAAAACAATTCTTTGTAGCACAATATAGTAAAAGTTCAGATTCAGATTCAGCCCAATAATTCAGGCAAGACGGATCTGACGCAGGTGCAACTGTCTTCTCCGACCCAACCCGACGTTCCAGAGCCTGCGTCGCGACCATTCATAGCCTACATCGTCGTACACCCACCGACGACGCAAATCTGAAGCGAAACGCGATTCAGTAGACTGGAAAATGGAAGCAAACTCTTATTTCGGTCAACCGGGAAGAGGAAGCAAAACATGATTTTAGCCGACGACGTAAACCTAATCACAGACGCAAAACCCAACCAAAATCGATATCCGGTTATCGTATCAGACGCAAAAACTGGAAGAAACTCCGGATGAAAAGCGAAGAAACGACGACGTGATCGTATCCAACGAAACAACGACGAAACCTTATGGAATTGGAAGTCTCCAGTGAGTCTCCGGTCGGGTATTGCAGAAGACGATGGGTTTTCTTTCATTTTTTGTAAAATCTGAATTCAGCCCTTAAACATCCTTGCATGTTTTAATTTTGACCCCAAATTTAAACTATTAATGCTTTGACCCCCGAATTTAGAAAGGTTCTATATTATAATTCCTTTTGATTATATTTCTCCTTGGTCTTAACATAATATGGTCTCGCAGGAGGCGTACTCTTTTAAAATTTGAATATAACTATTTTAATAGGCAAAGTCTTTGGAAAGACATAAAAATATGGTATTTAATTATAATAATAAAAAGTAAAAATGTTTTAGTTGCAATATTAAAAATTTATTATGCAACGTGTAGTGGTTATAAAGTTTATAACCCGATTCATGCAACCAAAAATTTTTATCTTCATTTCTTCTAATTTGCACTTTAAACCTTGATCTTTCCATGACTTATGGAAAGACCGTCTTTCAAGAGACGGACTCTTAACCTTAAATTTTAATTAGTATATATGCAAAAATATCATCATGTAAGATATTATTAGATTTCATGCATCGTGTATTTTTAAATATTAAATTTTGATACATTGTGAGTATACGTAACTAAAGTTATCAGTGATCAAATAGGATCCGAGAAAATAGACTAAATATGATTTGAGAATTTTGATTAAAAAATGTGCAAATTCGATGACAAAGTAATTAAAGTGGCCTCTACAAGTATCAATGCAAAGATTGGTGGAGTAGATCGATGAGCATGCAGCTTGGGCTTATTATAAGGGGAAGAACATAAAATAGGGAAAAGATTGAATGAAGCATAGGGATACGATAAGAGCCGAGCGATGGGGGGTTCCAGTCAAAGTTACCGGTCCAAAAGGTCAAGAAAAAAATTATGAGCACATTGCGATTTCCACGGTACAATGGAGTAGAATCCTAGAATGTTGCTCACTTGATCGGTTTTTGTATTTTTTTTTCATTGATGAAGTTAGCAATCTATAAAATTTTATTTAACATATTGATAACTTTGATTAAAATTATATTCCACCTGTTTCAGTTAGCGGTCAATACTATTTATTTTTGTCTGTTTCAATTAAAAGTTTCTATTTGATTTTTTTTTATTTTGACTCAATTTTATAGTTGAAATTTGGTTAACTCAGTTCAACCACCCTCACTTCTTTTGTCACATCAGCATGTATAAATGTTCATGCAAAATGACAATAGAATTCTTTGGCTGGGACAAAAATAGTAAGCTTCAATGTCAATATTTTTAAATAATTTTTATTAAAATTTTAATATATTAAAAAACACGTCACGACGAATCTAATACAATTCTTTGTATTATTATTCAACTTAAAATAATATTATACCACATCATTTTAGTGTTTTTTCACCGCATCCCGACAACGTCTTCTACCGTATTTTTATCTACTCCAATTCAATAATACTTTTAATTTCTTTTGTAGTTCATGCTTCTGCTGTAGAATCTTTTTTGCTAGTACCGGCATAATAGCTAGTATTAGAATCTTTGGTTCAAAGTTGAGACAATTTAATCGAATAACAGGTTGTAAATAAAATGTTCGAAAACATTTTTAAATAATTCAAAATAATTGGGGTGTAACAAGAAAACACATACATGTAATTTTACCTAAAAACAGCTACCCGGTAGTCATTTTCTCAACTTTTAAATGCATTTCTCAAATGATCTACAAGGGATTGGTGAGAGAATCAAGACAATGGGCTGTTTTAGGTGTAAGACAAAGTTGGCATTTTAAAAAATAGAGGTTGATCAGTTTTTTTTTCTCAAAAATAATTTCTATTTTTAGAATAAATTAATTTTTAACATTTTACTAAATATTCAAAATTATTTTATTTATAAACCCTACCAATCAAAGCATTTGTTAGTTTGTTGACCAGGAAGAAGAAAGCACGTTGGTGAATCTCGGAATTGCAGTTTGAAAAAATGGGTCTTTTTTGAAACCTTTTGACTAACTCAATGAACTCAATATTCAAGAATCAAGAGGGGGCATTTGCAATCACTCTCATTTACTTACCCCATCCCTTCTCTATCCGACACCTTCTCACTCCACCCCATCTCTTGTTAGTATTATAATTTCCTCAGATTGGCCTCTTCCTCTTCCACACACATGGGAAGTGGCCATGTGTACTTCCCTCCATCTCTTTGATGTGTTGATAAGAAGGTAGTATAAAAAAGAACTTTGGTTGTTATGGCGAGGGACATACTCCTGGATTTACCCGGTAGCGGATTCAGCATTATAATGAAGAAGAAGGATAAATACTTTTACAGTGTGTGTTAATATATCTTATTATTTTTTACGAATGTGCTGATATTAATCTTATAAGTTTTGAGAATGTGTTGATATAGCTATATAAATGTTCATAATGTGCTGATATAATCCTACTTGGTCCACTAGTGGTCCGGCGGTAGCGCGACGGTCCGGCGGCGGTGGGTAAGGGTATGATTGTCTATCCAAATCCAACTTTTGCCTTTTGTCATTTTAGAGGGGATCAACGGTCGGAAAAGTACGATCAATGCCGGAATGTCCACTTGAGAGTTATATTGGCACTTTTGCAAGTAAAATATGGTTATATTTGTGCATTGCCCCCTGAGAATTCATCTTATTTCAAGCATACCACCTTATTTCAAACATACCTCAAAGTAACCATGATGCAGGGCGAATGGCGGCGAACATTGAAAAATCGATGGATCGCCGTAAATGTACAATACGGTTTTCAGTGTAACTTTTGCGTTTGAAGTCAGAATCAGGCGAGGCCGGATGCGTTGGAACCGTCTCGACGAGATGATCGGTGACCCTCTCCT
>JAULKM010074357.1:0-27801 GCA_032355605.1 Rubia tinctorum
CTTAGATTCGGGTTGAAATCTCTCGGGTTAAATCGGTTTTCGGGTTGAATCGGTCGTTTCGGTACGTGTCGGGTTTCAGATTCGGGTCAGAGACTGACAGCTCTACTTATAAGGTAACACAAAATCTTGTTTAAATCGTTTAACCATTATGCAGTGTCATATCATATGAGATGATGTAATGCTTATTTTTAATTTATTGCAACGAGTACTCTATAATTTTAATAATAAAAAAAAGGTTTTTCATTATCAGTCTAACTATTAGGTGGTTTAAAAAGGAAGCTAACTGTGATATTAAAATTTACTTTTAATCCAAACTTGGTACCTATATTTAATTAATGTAATATAATTAAATTGGTGATGTGTTAAATTTTTTTATATTCAAATTTCTAATGATAAAATGGTTAAAGGTAAAAAAGTTACTTCTCCGTCCCAACAAAACTTGCACGATATCTTTCTCACGATGTCTAGTAAAAATGTTTGAGTGTAAATATATGCAACTACGTACAATAACGACACATTAAAAGTGAAGAGAAGGACTCATGTGAGATCATCTGTAGAGATATTTTGTGATATTTGTGATATAGTTTTACTACAGATAAAATTCTTTTCCTTTTGTGATTCTGTCTATGACAGTGTATATATATTGTACCCATGTGTCATTAATAAAACACACATTCATAATTTACATGGTATTAGAGCCTAAATCCTGAGAACCCTATCTTCACCGTCCGCCGCCGCCGTGAGTCTCACATCTGCCGCCGCCTGGAAGCCAGTGCCCCCGCTGCTCATTCCGTCCAGCAAGCGCCGCCACTTGTTCAGTTCCTCACGTACCGCTGCCACGCGACACTGCAACGTGCCGCCGCCATCCTCCGTCCACTTTATGCGCCGCCATGTCCAGAGCTCACGCGCCTTCCAATTGAGTCGCCGGATCCAGTTTTGATCGAGGTCCTCGACACCAAGACCGAGTAGCCCATCGCTACTGCCTCTGTTGCCGTTTTCACCGCCGATTCGTCGCACGCAGCCGGTCCATCGCACACTGCCGGCGACCCCCATTGCATGCCTATTACACCGTTGCCCTCCGTCGTGCGCTACGCCAACTGCTCCTTGGTGCCGAGAGTTCAGCCTCCTCTGATTTTCGTCATCTCATCAGAAATTCTGCTGTCCTGCCACAATCTTACGCAGACTATGTTCATCCGTCAGATCACACAGGTTTGCTTATTACTTCTGTTATTTTGAAGGGTGATAATTACAATGTTTGGAATACTGCTATTCGATATGCTTTTAATTCTAGTCGTAAGCTTGGTTTTCTTGATGGATCCATTACCAAGCCTTTTCCTGGTGAACCCTTTGCTGATGATTGGAGTAGTTTAAATTCTATGCTTATTGGTTGGATCGGTCAGACACTCGATCCATCTGTTCAGTCTTCTATTACTTATAATGATTCGGTTAAAGAGCTGTTGGATGATCTCCATTAGCGTTTCTCAGTTACAAATGACCCACGTATGTGTTAAATTCGTGCACACATTTACAACTGTCGTCAAAATGGGCAGGCTGTTAACGTCTATTTTGGTCATTCCAAGAATCTTTGGCCCGATTTTCTTTCTTACATGCATTCTCGTACTTGTGTTGGTCGTTGGATGCAGCCATTGTTCAGGTTGAATGTGAAAGGGAGATGATTAATCAATTCATGATTTGTTTGGATGATGTTTATGTCACTCTTCGCTATTTTATTCTTGCACAGGATCCCTTGCCTACTCTCGACAAGGTTTTCTCGCTTGTTGCTCAGGAGGAGCGTCAGAAGACGGTCATCTCCGGCCGTGAATCTGTGACTTCCGGAGACATTATAGAGTTTGCTTCCCGTCGCCAGGTGAATCCCTCCGCTCCAAAATTGACCTCCATGGCCCCGCGAGGTTCCCCTTCCGCCGCTATTGATCGTCGGAGTATTCTATGCACTCATTGTGGTCGCAAGGGTAATGATGTTACTACCTGTTTCCGTATCATTGGCTATCTGGAGTGGTTCACTGAGAATTGTCCCCTGCATCTGGCCCCAAGGATGCTGCCAATCCCAAGATCCACATCGCCCTTAGTGCGCTATTCGCTGGAGCAGCCAAGCCCGCGACCGCCACCGCTCCTCCCCCAGTGAGAGCCGCCACCGCCGCCGCCATGGTCACCGATTTCGACCGAGCTGCCTTCGGCCTAGCTTTGTCCAAGGAGCAATGGAGTATGGTTTTGAACATGTTCTCTAAATTTAATCCGTATGACAATATGTCAGGTAAGACTATTCTACCTTGGATTCTTGATACCGATGTTTCGTATCATATGACCGGCGACAAGGATCTTCTTTATGATGTTGAGTATGCTGCAAATGTGGATGTTATTCTACTTGATGGTTCCCTTTCTATTGCTGTTGAACATGGAAATATTGGTTTTGGAGGCATTGTTGTGACTCATGTTCTTTTTATTCCGGCATTACGATGCAATTTATTGTCGTTTTCCAAGTTTACTGCTACTTTAAAATGTCTAGTTTTGCTTATTGAAAAATTATGTGTATTACAGGATATCAGCACGGGGACACTGATTGGCGCAGGTGAACAACGAGGAGAGGTTTATTGGTTATGCAGATTGGGAGCTTTATCGTCTATACAGTCGTCCTTGTCCGTTGTTGCATCAGTGTCTTTGTCCGCTTTATGGCATCAGCGTTTTGGGCATTCGTCCTCATCAATGTTGTCTTTTATCCCAGCTATTTATCTGCCTACTAGTGATTTTAATAAACTTGTTCCCTGCTCAGTCTGTCATCGTGCAAAGCAGTCTAGACAGTTTCCCTATTAGCACTGCTAAGACTAGTCGTTTGTTTGAACTTATACATTGTGATGTTAGTGGACCTTATGGTTCACCTTCTTCTAGTGGAGTATTTTCATTTTTAACTATAGTTGATGATTATTCCCGCGCTGTTTAGGTTTATTTATTAGTTTCTAAGTCTCAAGTCCCATTGAAGATGAAGAAGTTTTTTGCACTTGTTCAGACACAGTTTTATCATCCCATTCAGTGGGTTCGGGCAGACAACGAAACTGAACTCCTGCCTCTCTGATCAATTTTTCTGGAGAAAGGAGTTCTTTTTTAGACTTCCACTGTCTACACATGGGCAAGTGGAACAGAAGCATATGCATATTCTAAATTTTGCTCGTACTCTTCGTTTTCAAGCTCATTTTCCTATCGACTTTTGGGGAGAATGCATTCTTACTGCAGGTTATCTCATCAATCGCACACCAACACCTGTTTTGGATGGCCGTTTGCCTCATCAGCTCTTGTACGGTCGTGCACCAGATTAAAGCCATCTTCGTGTGTTCGTTTGTCTGTTCTTTGCTGCTAAGCTCCCACGACCGCGTGATAAGTTTGCATCTAGAAATCGAAAGTGCATTTTTTCTTGGCTATTCTATTGGTAAGAAAAATTGGTGTGTTTATGTCTTGGAGTCTTGAACTGTGTTTGACAGCCGGGATGTGATATTTTATGAGGATTGTTTTCCTTTTGCAACAGTTTCTGCGACGACGCCATCTGCTGATCCACTTCCATCTCAGTTGCCAGTCATTTTTTATGACTCCATTCCTGCACCGTTCAACCCGGTGGAGCCGCCAATTCATAACTCTCCGCGGCTAGCTCATCCACCGACTCGGCCAACCGTGAACGACTCGTGGCTAGCTCATCCCGAGCCTCCACCGTCTTACGTCGATATCCTCCAGCCGTTGCCGGCTTTGGCTGATCAGCGGTAGCCACCAGCCGAGCTCCTTGCCTCAGCGTCCGCTTCTCCACCGCCGGCTCCATTCGACGTACGGTCGTCGCCTTCTAAGCCGACGATCTCTAGTTGGCCAATTCATCCTCCCAACACTCGTCTTCGTCAGCCTTCGGTTAAATTGAAGGATTACATCTGTACTGCTACTTGCTCCATTAAATCCCCCCTCTGCTGCACTCGCATCATCCTCTTCACTCTCTTCAGGTGCCCGTTACCCTATTGCTGATTATGTCTCTTGTAATAATTTTTCAATTTCGCATTTTAGATTTTTAGGTGCTGTTACAGATGATGCTGATCCGGTTACTTTTGCTGATGCTTATCATCATGAACACTGGCGTGCAGCTATGTCCGACGAGATTGATGCACTCGAGCGGAATAATACTTGGGTTCTTGCTCCTCTTCCTCCTGGCAAGAAGGTGATTGGTTGTAAGTGGGTTTATCAGACTAAGTTCAAGTCTGATGGTTCTATTGAGCGACATAAAGCTCGCCTTGTTGTTCTTGGTAACTGACAGATTGAGGGGACTGATTTTACTGAGACATTTGCTCCTGTCGCCAAGATGAGTTATGTTCGTCTTTTCTTGGTTGTTGTTGCTATTCGTGGTTGGGATCTTCATCAGATGGATGTTCACAATGCATTTCTGCATGGTGATCTTGAGGTGGAGGTGTAAATTATTGTGTCATTAATGAAACACATATTCATAATTTACACCATCTCATCATAACTTATGGTGAGACAAAGTAATAAGTAAAGTTTTAAAAATTATAAAAAGTACCACATGTCATTTCCCATATTTAGATAATCGTACTTAGACCCATCGTCTCACTATAAGTATGAGTGAGACCGTCTCACTTAAGTCTTTGTAAAAAGTTAATATTTAGAAATTACATGTTACGACAAATATAACAATATCTTATACAATAATATTATTGTTCATATATCTATTTAAATATGTGATCAAAGTTCGATAATTTTAAATGAAAAATAAAAATTGTTTTGGATAAGAGAGAGGGAGCTTGAATTTGATGAGTGTGTATTTGAGATAAAGTTTTGATTGCGGTACTTATCTATGCAAAAGAAGATAACATTTGTATTAACTTCTAATTAAAGTTGTTTTGAATTAAAATTGAATTTTTTTAGTTGTTCAGGTCATTATATTGTGTTAAAGAGTCTGTCTCTTGAAAGGTTGTCTTTTCATAAGTTATTTAAAAAATCAAGGTTTAAACTGCAAATTAGAAGAAATCAAGATAAAATTTTCTGGTTGCATTAATTAGGTAGTAAAACTGTAACTACTCCATGTCACATAATAAAATTTTAATAATGCAAATAAAACGTTTTACCTTTTTATTATATAAATTAAATCATGAATTTCCATAAATCTATGAAAAGACGATATGTCCCAAGATTTTGACTTGTGTTAAACTAAACAAATTAATTTTATTAATTTAATTGTTTAGATATAAATATGAAAGAGTTCGTCTCTTGAAAGACGGTATTTCCACAAGTAATGGAAACACTAAAGTTTAAATTTCAAATTAAAAGAAATCGAGATAAAATTTATGGGTTGAATTAGTTGGGTCATAAACTTATAATTAATGTACATTGCATAATAAAACTTTAATATTGCAACTAAAATCATTTATCTTTCTATAATTTTAATTTGACCCCATATTTTCCTAAGCATATGGAAAAACGGTCTTTCCCAAGATTTTCCCAATATGAAAAATTATTAGATTATTTTAATAAATTTTAGATAAAGACTTGGGAAACACGTCTTTCCCTATACCTATGGAAAGACTAATTTTAATTAAAATAATATGAATTTAGGGGGTTTTACTCAATTGAATGTGAAATATTTGAGTTTTAGTATGTTTTACTCTATATATGTAATGTTTCTAACAAAAACTCACTCAAATAGGTGTTTGTAGGGATGGCAATTGGGACGGGACGGGTACAGATTATGGTATATCCTAATATATATATAATTGATTTAGAATTAGGATTAGAAATGGATACCCTTTCTGATTGGTTTTGTTTATATATCTTGTTCCATATTTGTTTAGGTCTTGTATACCTTTGTAATCAATATATATATATATATCAATACACACAGACACAATTATTTATGGATTTTACATTCTATCGTGATATCAGTCAGGTGTCTCTAAATATTCTTTGGATTTTCCCAAAAATCACCTAATTTTTCCTCCGGTATCCGATCGTCGACCGCGCCCACACGCTGTCTCTACGCCAATCGATGTCGTTGCACAGTGTTGTCGATCGATCAATCAGATCCTCTCAGACACCGCCATCACACTCCACCAGTCTCTCTCCCATGCGCCGCCGCGTCCACTTCATGCATCGCGCCACCCGCCGCCGTTTGCTGTTGTTTTCTCTGCTATTCATTGCTGCTCCAAATTCCACGCACGAATGTTAAATCAGTTGTTCACTGCCCTTCACAAACTTACTGTGTGTTTGGTGCGATTTGATTTTTCTTTTGTGCTTTGAATCTATTTCTTGGTCAGGCCAGATATACCAATGACATTATATTGCATCGGTATGCAGGACTCGGCGCCAGGTGCTATCCCATTTGTTGTTTTTTCTCAACTTGCCAGCTCTGCTAGTAAGCTATTCGAAAATCCCACACTTTATCGCTCTTTGGTTGGTGCACTACAGTATTTGTCGATTACACGTCCCGACTTGTCTTATGCTATAAACACAGTCAGTCAGTACATGTAGGCTCCTACTGATGACCATTAACAGGTTGTTACTCGAATTTTGCACTATGTGCGTGGTACTCTTCACTATGGTCTTCAATTTCGCACAAATTCGTCCGCTTTAATAGTTTTGGGTTATTCTGATGGTGATTGGGATTGTTGTATTGAGAATCGTAGGTCTATATATGGTTATGCCATTTTCCTTG
Organism: Rubia tinctorum; assembly: GCA_032355605.1. Taxonomy (NCBI): domain Eukaryota; kingdom Viridiplantae; phylum Streptophyta; class Magnoliopsida; order Gentianales; family Rubiaceae; genus Rubia; species Rubia tinctorum. Next base: position 6,710 of record JAULKM010074357.1, read on the forward strand.
GTGGTAACCTGGTGCCTTAGAGTGCTAAGAAGCAACCTATAGTGTTCCGTTCTAGTTTAGAATCAAAATACCGGGCTATGTACAACACTGCTGCGGAACTAGTTTGATTGATGAATCTTCTTCGGGATTTACTTGTATCGACTCGTGCGCCTCCTATTTTCCTATGTGATAATAATAGTGCATTTTTTTCTTGCTTAGAATCCGATTTCGCATAAGAGAGACAAGCATATTGATATTGATTATAATTTTGTGCGTGAGATAGGGTTTTCTGGTAAGGTCAAGGCTGCTCATGTTTCTATGGACTTGTAACTTGCTGACATATTTACAAAGAGGATACCTCATACTCAATTGAATTCTTACGTTCCAAAATTTGCGTTGTGACCAGTCCCACTCTTCACTTGGGGGGGGGGGGGGGTAAATAGAGATATAATTTATTTTAAATCAGGATAAGAAAGGAATACCCTTTCTAATTGTTTTTGTATATATCATGTTCCATATTTGTTTAGATCTTGTAGACCATGTGTACTCACTATTTATATATACAGGCACAATTATTTGTGGGTTTTACATTTTATCACCTCCATATCCATGGTCATCTAAGATTTTTATAACCATACCTGTCCCATCATCCACTTGGGTCTCCATACCCACATCAAATCCATTTTACTCATCCCATCTATATCTCCAAAGAACACCTAAAATTTTACTTTAAAGTTAATAATATTATATTAAAAGTTTAATAAAATTACATTAAAATATCATAAGTAAAAACGTGTACTATGGATGAATAATAGTTTATTATATAATAAATTAGTGTGTACATAGCGGGTAGAGTGATGCAGGACGGGGGTGGGGATGGGTATGAACTAATATTCATGCCCACCCACTACCCATGACGGGTATCATTTTTCATACCCATGCCCGCCCCACCCCCACCAAAACTTCATCCATACCCACCCCATTGGGGCGGATGTGGGGCGGATCTCCACTAAAACCAATCCCACTTCTATGCTGTTACAACCTTATTTTTCCACGGTTAGCCGGAATAAATTTTGTTGAGCTATAGTCCAGGAAAGGATGTAAAGATGCCTACTTTGTGGGAGTTGGTCGGTTGAACCATGGCTCGGGACCAAGTGTTTTAAGGCAAGGATTAGATGGTGGCTTTGGCCTATCGGTTCGGAGAATTAAGGCAAAAGACAGAAATGGTTGGAAACGTTGCGAGACATCTACAGTTAAAGTTATGACTAACCTTAGGAAGGAGTATTAGTCCAAGATGGCTTAGTGGCAAGATTTAGGGTTCCATGTCCCAAAATACATGATGGTTCGAGGATGGAATGACGGTTACTCGTGCGGGTTGCAAACTACACGCCCCAACAGACGCATAATTTTGGTTAACCTTGAAGCAAGCTGACGGTTAGAGGAAATGGTTGGCTGCTGCTAGAAACTTGAAAAGACCCACGGTTAAGTATAACTGCCAGGTAGTTACTGGGGACTTTCTAAAAGGTTGTTTCCCTTCGGGCAGTTAGGGGTGTTAACCGGCAAGTGTAACTTTACCTATAAACACTTCCGGTTAGAGAAAAGACCCCAACACATTTTGGTGGTGTGTTTTTCCAACCTAAGAACTTTCCTCTGATCACTAAAGATAAGGGTTGGAGTCAGGCTCTGTAAATTCAAGTGTTCTTTGTTAGCTTACAATGTGGGAAACCTCTTTCCCTCATGTATTGTTGGTTAAATCAGAAAAAGAGTTTAGGCTGTAACTAAAGGTCTAACAAGTTGGTATCAGAACCAAGGTTCGATGCTAACAACAAAGCAACATGCACGACGATGACTAGTAGCGAAAAGATCAAGGCTTTGCAAGCAGAGTATGATCTTCTCAAGACCATGATGGTCAAGTTGGAGGAGGCCCTTGAAAAGTTGGATGCAAATTATGCACTCCTGGAAAAGCAAGTCACGAAGATGCCTAGTTCCTTCTCAAAAGAGATATCAGCGAAATTAGAAACCCTTCTCCAAGATGTGGAGACCCTCAAACTCCAGGTTAAGGAAAAAGGGTGTCAAGGAGGACAGTGACGAGGATGATCCTCTTTGGACTGATTTAGTGACAGAAGTAAAACTTCTTAAGCAGGCCATTGCTAACAGCCATGTCGGTGGTCCAGGTCCAGAGATAGTTGATTTATTCAAGGTGCCCGAGCTGAGAGTTTTGATGGAACCAGAAATTCTAAAGAAGTTGAGAACTTTCCGTGGGACATTGAAAACTACTTTAGGACTGCTAAAATATCAGCGAGACGTGGCAAGAATGTACCTGTCTGGTGATGCAAAAATCTGATGGAGAAACCGGAGTGTGGATAGCACAACTACCCCAATAACAACGTGGGACAGTTTGAAGGAAGCATTGAAATCCTAGTTCATGCATACAAATACAACATGGATTGCTTAAGAGGCATTGAAAAAGTTGAAGCAAATGGGTTCGGTGAGTGATTTTGTGATGGCATTCACCTCTTTCTTGTTGGATGTGACAGATATGTCTGAATCAGATAAGTTGTTTACTTTTGTGAATGGTTTACAAAATTGGGCCAAGTCGCAGTTACATAGACAAGGAGTACAGAACTTAGCCATGGTTGTTGCTGCCTCGGAGAAACTAGTGGACTTTAAAGCGTCATCTATTAATTCAAGCGACAAGAAGGGGAAAGACGGAAAGAAAAAGGAATGGAAGTCAAAGAAAACTGACCCCAAGAAGGAGGACCATGGGAAGGATAGCTCCAAGGAGGAAACGAAGAAAACAGGTGGCTATTACAAGTGTGGTGGTCAACACTTTGCCCATGATTTCCCACAAAATAAGGGCATCGTGGATGCAACAATGGTTACTGAACCTAGTGAGACCAATGACATCCAGATGTGGATGAATCCCACACAACTTCTAAGTACTATCGGTATGGTTAGTCCGTCTGTCCCTTTAAATTTTTTATGTTCATTTTGGGCTCAATTAATGGTTATCCTGTAAGTGCTATGCTTGGTTATGGTTCAACACATAGTTTCATTTCTGCCAAGTTAGCCTAGGATTTGAAGTTGAATGTAATGCCTCACAATTTTGAGATTAAAACGGTAAATGCACAACCCAAAAAAGTGTTAGGCTGGGTTGTTGTTGATTTCTATTTATATGTATGGTCGGGTGTAGTTGGCATCACTGTTTTAAGATGCCTAAATGACTTTGAGATTATTCTAGGAAAATATTTTTCATAAGGCATACACGATCCCACACTTGAGTGGATTTATGATCATGGATGAAAGGATGCCAGCCCTCGTTCCTTGCTACTCAAGGGAGCAGATCCAAGCAAGGAGGGAGAGAAAGGCCGGAGGGATGCTGTCGGCACTTCAAACGAAGGAAGGCTTGGAGAAAGGTGAACACAAGTTCCTTTCGGAGCTGGTTGAAATCAAAACAGAGGTTGTCCAAGATGTCCCGCCGGCTATTGTGAATTTACTTGATGATTATGCTGATCTGATGTCGGCCGAGTTGCCCAAGAAGTTACCACCCAGAAGAGCCACGGATCACAAGATTGAACTTATTCTGGGTGCAAGACCACCAGCACAGGCCCCATACCGCATGTCTCCGGTGGAACTAAGGGAACTCCGGAAGCAGTTGGACGAGTTGCTGGAGAAAGGATTGTTGCAACCATCAAAGACCCCATATGGTGCGCTAACTTTATTCTAGAAAAAGGTAGATGGATCTCTCCATTTCTATGTATAATACTGTGCTTTGAATAAGTTGATGGTGAAAAATAAATATCTAGTTCCTAACACCTATTATTTGTTTGATAGGTTTGTCAAGGGTCATTTATATACTAAGATACACCTAAGGGGTGTGTATTAGCATATTAGAATAGTCGAGGGGGATGAAGAAAACACCACAGCAGTTACTCGTTATGGGTTGTATGATTTCTGGTGATGCCTTTTGGGCTTACAAATACACTACCAACCTTTTGTAACCTAATGAACGATGTTCTTTATGAGTATCTACATAAGTTTTTTATAGTGTACTTGGATGGTATTGTTATTTACTCTGATTTGCTTGAAGAACACGTTGAACATTTGAGAAAAGTGTTTAACAAACTAAGGGAAAATGAACTTTATGTCAAGAAAAAAAAGTGTGAGTTATGCACTCAAGAAATCACTTTTATTGGGCATGTATAGAGTGGAGGCAAATTAAGGATGGATGAAAAAAGGTGGCGACCGTGTTGGAATGGTCGGCCCCAACTAAAGTCCAAGAATTATGATCATTTTTGGGCTTGGCAAACTACTATTACCGGTTTATAAAGGGCTACTCGAAGCTTGTAAACCGTTTGACGGATTTGTTGATGAAAGATACTCCTTGGGTTTGGAGTGAAGTTACAAGGCAGCGTTTGATGCTTTGAAGGTTGCTGTTGCAACTGAACCAGTTTTACAATTACCATATTTCTGTAAACCATTTGAGGTGCACACAGATGCTTATGATCGTGCAATTGGCGGAGTGTTGGTGCAGGAAGGGAACCTTGTTGCTTATGAAAGTAGGAAGTTGAAAGACCATGAAGCAAGGTACAACACTTATGAGAAAGAAATGACGGAAGTAGTGCATTGCTTGCAGATTTTGAGTCACTACTTGATAGGAACTTCGTTTGTTGTGATAGTAGACAATGTGGCAAATACATACTTTAAAACACAAAAGAAGTTGACCTTAAAGCAGGCAAGATGGCAGGAGTTCTTGGCCATGTTTGATTTCGATTGGATCCACAAACCAGGAAAAGAGAATCAGGTTGCAGATGCTTTAAGTCAGAATCACATTAGGGAATATGTTTCTGCCATTACCACAGTTGTGACAGATTTCATGGATAAAATCCGAGATGAGTCCAAGCAATACCCGGTTTACTTGAAGTTGAAGAATTAGGTTGATGAGGGCACGGTTCGGCGGAATTGGCTGGAAGACAATGTGTTGTTTACCAAGGGTCATCGGGCTTATGTACCCAGTTCGAGGAAATTACGGAGGATGCTTTTGAAAGAAACCTACAATTCAAAATGGGCTGGTCACCCGGGCATGGAAAGAATGTTGGCCTTATTGTTAAGAAACTTCATATGGCCAAAGATGGAACATGACATTGAAGCTTATGTTAGAATGTGCCTTGTCTGTCAATTGGACAAACACTAGAGAGAGAGAGAAGGAAGCATGCTTTTTGCAGCCCTTGCCAATTCCTGATTACCCATGGAAGTTGGTCTCAATGGACTTCATCACAGGTATGCCTAAATTTGATGGTTTGGGCCCTATTCTTGTGGTTGTTGATTGATTTTCCAAGTATGTTGTGTTTATCGGGCACCGACTATGTGTCCGACTGATAAAACAGCTGAATTATTTTTGAAGTATGATGTGAAATACTTTGGGTTACTTGAGGAAATTATTAGTGATATGGATTTACGATTTACGGGCAGATTCTGGACCCAATTGTTCAACTTATTGGGTTCAGAATTGAAATTCTCAACTGCTAATGATCCACAAACGGATGGACAAACGGAAAGGATGAATGCATTGTTGGTGGAGTATTTGAGACATTATGTGATGATTAGTCAGAAAAATTGGTCTGAGTTGCTTGATGTGGCTCAGTTTTGTTTCAACTTGCATCGATCGTCAGCCATGAGATTGAGTCTGTTTGAGTTGGCTACCGGGCAGCAACCTTTATCACCAAACAAAATTGCAGTCCAAAGAACTGGTGGAAAATGTCCAGCGGCATACAGATTTGCTCGGTCTAAGCAAGAGTTGATTGATGAGGCCCGAGATAGTTTGTTGTTTGCTCAGAAACGAATGAAGAAGTTTGCTAACAAGAACAGATGAGATTTGGTGTTTCAAGTTGGGGACTTGGTCATATTGAAGCTGACTCCAAAAATTTAGAAGCACATAAGTAGCAAGACGGTGCAAAGGGATTAGTGCTCAAGTTTGGCAGCCCCTTTGAAGTTCTTGAGCGGGTTGGAAATGTTGCATACAAATTGAAACTTCCGGATCGTTTGAAGGTAAATTTTACGTTTCATGTTAGCTATCTCAAGAAGTTTTATGCTGATGAAGAGGACCCTGAAAGAGTTCAAGTGAAGAGGGCTCCTCTGGTCGTGAGGACTCAATATCAAAAGGAGGTGGAAGCTATCTTGAACCATGAAATGTTGGGTGCAAGCAAGAAGAATCGAAGAACCAAGTTCTTAGTTCACTAGAAGGGTGACGACCGGTAGATGCTGAATGGATCCTCGAGAAGGACTTATGGAAATTCAAAGATGAAATTACTGAGTACTTGAGTCGACGGTAAAATTGCCTAGGACGACAACCACTTAGGTAGGGGTGGTCTTTTACACCCTTATTTTTCCACGGTTAGCCGGACTATGTTTTGTAGAGCTATAGTCCGGGAAAGAGTGTAAAGATGCCTACTTCGTGGGAGCTCGTCGGCTGAACCTTGGTCTAGGATCAAGTGTTTTAAGGCAATGCTTATATGGTGGCTTTGGCCTATCGGTTCATATAATTAATGTAAAGGACGGAAACTGTTGGAAACGGTGCTAGGCAACTACGGTTAAAGTGATTGCTAACCTTAGAAAGAAGGGTTAATCCAAGACGGTTTAGTGGCAAGGTTTTGGGTTACATGTCCCAAAAGACACAACGATTTGAGAATGGAACGATGGTTACTCGTGCGTGTTGCAAACCACACTGCCCAAGAGATGCATCACTTTGGTTAATCTTGAAGCAAGCTGATGGTAAGAGGAAATGGTTGGTTGCTGTTAGAAACTCGGAAAGACCCACAGTTAAGTGTAACCGCCAGGTAGTTACTAGGGACTTTCTGAAAGGTTATTTCCCTTCGGGCGATTAGAGGTGTTAACCTCCAAGTGTAACTTTGCCTATAAATGCTCCCGGTTAGAGCAAAGACCCCAACATGTTCTGGTGGTGTGTTTTGCCAATCGAAGAACTTTCCTTTGATCAATAAAGAAAAGGATTGGAGATGGGATCCGTAAATTTGAGTGTCCTTTGTTAGCTTACAACGTGTGAAACCTCGTTCCCTCACAGATCGTTGATTAAATCAGAACAAGAGTTTAGGCCGTAACTAAATGCCTAACACATCCTTAGATGTATGAGTTTACCTAAATAACTAATAACCCAAATTTAACCTGAACTTTTATTTTTTTAAACCCCTCGAATTTATATATATTTTTTTGATAAAATTACACTTTTCTTGCTTGGTACGATAGAAACAAAATACCAGGATATTTGAAACTCTCTCAAGATGGACACCAGATCGAGTTTAAGCATCCTGTCTTAATAAAACTCATTGCCAATTAAAACATCACATAAATATTTGATTCGGACAATCTGAAGAGTTGACCGATTGATTATATTAAAACAAATTAATATTGAATGATTAGTCACATTCAAGTAGGACAAATCATGAATTATTCAATACAGCAAGTCACATACTACTCCACATGGAGTACTCGCTCCGTTCCAGATTAAATTACATAATTGTTTTTCAGGTATTATTTTCTATCAAAATTTGACCTCATATTTAAATAGATATATGTGCAACAATATTATCATATGTGGTATTGTTGAATTCGTCGTAACAAGTAGTTTATAAATATCAAATTTTTATTTACTGTTATTATGCGTAAGCGAACATATTAATGTCAAATTTATTTCTTAAACAACGTGATAATAATTGTTGTGCAATTTAAATCAGACAGAGGGAGTATATCCAAAAAGGAACTATAGCTGTAATTATCGGAGAACTGTTGATAGAAGTAGAAGGAATAACTTATAATTTAAATATAATAAGCCACATGGTTGTCATGGGATTTGGCAACTAATTGAGGTGGTTGTTTGATGTGATGTTGTCTGTTGCACCATTAATTAACATATTAATGCAACTCTTTATGAGTTTTACGTATTAACTAACTGGGCGATATGAGCGTATTTGTTACTTTAAAAGAGACAATGACATGTTAGGTACCAGCATCAGCATTTACAAAAAGCATTACTTCCAGACTCAATCGAAATTGCTTATTTACTTTTTTCATGGTATTCAATGATATGTTTGATCGTAAATATCTCTAAATGCTTATAATAATGTTGTATAAAAAATTGATTATTAAAAAATTGATGTTAAGAAAAATCTAACAATATCTCACATGATATATATTTACATATTAATTTATATTTAGGGTCAACGCTTACAAAATTTGACTTTAAAAAAATAAATAAGTAATTTAGAGTGGAACGGAGGGAGTAAATAATACTTGGGGTCAATACCCAAATTTATATTAATTTATGAATTACTATTCTTTATTTTTAGGTAAAATTTTGGGAAAACTCATCTTTCTATAGGTATATAGAAAGACGGGCTGAATTAGAATAAAGAAAGGTACAAAGTTTTATTTGCAATATTAAAATGACAAATCTAAATACAGGTAGGGAAATCCTAAATGCAGGTATAGTTAATGAAGAATTTAATAAAATATCCTTAATTAGTTTTAATTTTAATCAAGTTTTGATCATTTAAAATTAAGTAATTAAGCATAATATAGTAATTTTTTCATTAAATTTACATGCATTTAGGATTTCCCTACATGTATTTAGATTTTGTGAATTAAAATTTTACTATACAACGTGATGTAGTTATAAGTTTATGACCTGATTAATGCAACCCAATTTTTTTATCTTGATTCATTCTAATTTACAATTTAAATGTTGGTCTTTCAATAGCTTATGAAAAGACCATTTTTCAAGAGACACGCTCTTATGTTATATTATAGTTCTAATAAATAGTTTGTTAAAACAATTTAGCTAGTTTTGACCAAATATTCTTATTTACAATAAAATTATTTGATTTATCATGTATTTTTTTAAAGATCGATAGAACTATTTAGTGAGGGCGAGGGTGATTATATTATGGTGCCCGAGATCTAAATGAATGAAAGAAAAATATATATAAATGTGACATAAGCATAAATATTTGAATTGGAAAAGAAAAACCAACAAAATATAATGGAGCAGTATGGAAAAGAGTAGAAGAAAAGTGGGGAGAAGAATGAAAACTTCCAGTATTTTATGAGAATATTATTAATGAGACTTGCATGTGGAAGTGAAAAGATGAACTTCATATTGGGTTTGGTCAATTAATAATTACATTTTTAATTTTTGTGTGAAGCTGATGTGGAAAACTATACAAGCGACATATGGCAAAAATGACCTCTTTTAATATATAATATAGATTACAGTTTTTTTACATAACGTATTCAAATTGTTGTTTAAAAAAACAGGTTTTCTCCATCTCATTAATTTAAAATTGTTACAATATTGTCTAGGTTAAGTGGTATATACAACCCCTAACTAATAACTATAACTAATCCGCCTAATCTATGCTTGAGCACCTAGTTGGCTCACACATTGTGGGGGTGAGACTCCCACAAATGAACCTTTCAATCCATTTTCCATATTGAAGTCCACATGTCATATATCGACAGTCTACTACTCGGCCAGTGCTTGCAAACTTCATCTTCACTAGGTTGCATAAGCTATGCGGTTTTCAGCAACCATTAGAGAGGCTGGTGCTAGATTTCTCCAATCTTCAGTGCAGTGTTGTTGGAGTAGTTTCAAGTGCAGGTCCGTTTCATTTTAAAGCAGTCTGGTATTGCGTGCCTCCATAATTATTCATTGTTGGCCAAGTTCATCACCACTCGGTTGCTACAAATCCGTAGTCCTTCTTTTTGAGAACTTTTTTTGGAGGGTTTCACTGGATTTCTCCAACCAGTAGTGGGGAATTACCTAAATCTCACCTTAGTCGCAAAAGCACCAACAACACACCTAGAAAATAAAATCAAACAGAGACAAATTAAGTTATGTTGGATGTGCTTAATGCCTGGATATAGAAGAGGCGAGGTGGGGAAGAATTCGAACTGCCTTCGAGCCATCGTTGATCGGTTGGACTTATATTGACTTGTCTATCGACATTGACCCATCAGTTTTTTCTCGCCAAATCTGAACCTAGGACCACCTCGCCGGAGATGATTGACCACGGACTGTCTTTTCTAGCTCTCTGTCATCCAAACATCTTCGCTGGGCTCATATGTTCTTTTTCCCTATTGTCGGGATTAGCAGTGAACCTCTCCCTGCCTCTGTGAACTGCTGGATGTGTGCTTCTTCTCTTTTCCATCGTTGGCTGACCATTTCTAGCTGAAACCTTTTTCTCTCCGACTAGCGTGTTCGTCACCGTCAGCCCTGGTGTTCGTCATTCTTATCCGTTCAGTCATTTGCATGTTCCTCTTCTCGACTCGGAGCCTGTCATGAGAGATATGCATCATATCCAGTCAAGTCTATGGTTCGCCGGTAGTGCCAGCCGATGGAGAGGCTGGATGGCGACGATCTTTCTTCCCGCCTCAGATCTAAATATTGAAAATAAAAGGACAAAGAAAATGAGAAAGAGGCCACCGGACCAATGCTAGTGGTGGCGTCGCTCCCCCCGGTCCAAACTAGGTTTCTGTTTTTTAGTTGGGAGAGTTTCTTAGTCAAGAGAAAATTGTCATTTTATCGTAAATTCGTGCGTATGAAACATAAAACGATGTTGGGCTGTATCAATTCATGAATGTTGTAGAAGTGAATTTCCCACAGTTTTAGGGTTAAGCTTATTGAGAGAATAAGTAGGATACATGAATGGCACAAATGTAAATATTTAAACCCTAATCTAATCTCTAGAATATTCTATTCTAACCCCCTCTCATCCTCCACGGCGAAGCGTTGGATTTTCAGAGAAGTTGTACCATGAAAGCTCAAATACAGGACATGACAATCTTTCCAGAAAATATCTGCTAGATGAAGGGATGTAGGAACATGGTGGAGACAGAGCTTGCTCGAACAAACCAGCTCACGAACAAAGTGATAGTCAATATCAATGCATTTCACCCGATTATGGCCAAAAGGATTTTGAACCGGAAAGATAGTGGTGTTGTTATCACTAAGCAGAAGTGGGGAACTGAAGAGAAGGAATCAAAGATCATGTTACAGATGAGATAAATTGACAACTTCCACCTCAGTATTAGCCAAGGCACAATACTTAGACGCAGGGTTGGAATGAGAAACCATGGGTTGCTTCATAGCACTCCAAGAAACAATATTGCCACCTAGAAAGACATCATACTCATATGTCAATCGACGAGTCTTGAGACAACACGAAAAATCTGCATCGAAGTAGCCTAACACCTCAGAAGCGTGATTCGGGCAAAAAAACAGACCATAATGCATGGTCCCACGAACATAGCGAAGAATATAAGTAACTGTGGAGAAATGAATATCCTGAAGATACTGACTGACTGAATTTACCGCAAAAGAAATATCCAGACGAGTGATGGTGAGATACTGTATAACACCAACCAAGGATGGATAAAGATTAGATTAGTGAATTTCCTACTGGTATTACTATGAAGAAGAGACTATGGAAGAAACAACGCGCAGAAACACTGGAAGCGTTAGTCATCCCAACCCGAATAAGGAAATCACGAGCATACTTGGTCTTTCCTAAGAAACAACTTGGGAGTAGACTCAACCTCCCTGCCAAGAAATTAATGCAGAGAGCCCAAGTCCTTAATGAAAAACTCATGATCAGTCTGAACAATGAACTGAGAGATGGAAGAGGAGTTGTTTCCAGTAACAATGATATCGTCAACATGGACCAAAATAGACATCAGTGTATTACCTCAAAAGAAAACAAACAAGGACGTGTCCTCCGAACTGCATATAAACCCAAGCTGACAAATATAAGTACTAAATTGCTAGAACCAAACACGAGAAGCTTGCTTAAACCATAAATAGCTTTTTGAAGACGAAAAACATAATTGGGATGAGCATCGTCCTTGTAACTGGTAGATTGAGTCATATGGACTGGAGCGTCAAGAACACCGTTTAGAAAAGCATTCTGGATATCCAGATGATGGAGGGGTCGTCAGCGCATGTTGGTACTAGTAAGGACATTACAAACAATAGATGCCTTCACCACGGGGTTGGAGGTATGATCAAATTCGAATCCTGGAATCAGGGAGAAGTCTTGAGCAACCATAAGAGCCTTGTAGCAGTGAATACTACAATTAGAACAATACTTAAGACAAAAAACCCACTTGGAGCCGACCACGTTCACATCCAAAAAGCGAGGCACCAAATACAAAGTGTGATAATAGAAAAGCACATTCATTTCTCTATATATAGCCAAAATCCAACGAAGATCACAAAGAGCAGTGAGATAATTCTGTGGCTTAGTCTGGAAACTAGGGTAGCCAAAAAACTAATAGCCCCATGATCAGAGAAAGACTATGGACGTTGAGAACCATTCATCATCCTAGTGGTCATCCATTGCGTGTGAGTGGAAGCTGGCTTAGGAGAGGCAAATGTGATAACTACAAAGGAATCAGAAGAAAGAGTGGTAAAAACCTGGGGCGATGACCAGAGGAAAAATTCATGGGTACTGGGGCCTGAGAAGTGGGTGCAAGGGGCCGGAGAAGTGGACGCATGTAATACTAGAGCATCAGGATCAGAACAAACCATGCAAGGTGACTCGGTAGAGGGTGATCTAGTGATAAAGCTAGGTGGAAATGATAGCCCATCTGAGAGACATGTATACATCTAGTGGCATAAGCAAATAAGGTCTCATCAAACTGGACATAACATGAGACATGTATACATCTAGTGGCCGGATCGAGACATTTGAATCCTTCATGATGAGGGTTGTAGCCAATAAAAGCACATGGAATGGAGCGAGGTGTAAAATTTTGAGGCGCAATGGCAATCAAGCAAGGATACACATGACAACCATATGGGGGAAAAGAGAGTAATCCAGTGCATATCCAAAAACAACCTCGAATGAAGACTTTCCACTAAGAATGGAACTAGGCATGCAGTTATTTTAAAATTTGCGGAAGATAAAACATCTACCCAATAATATTTCGACACAAAATAATGAAATAACATGGCAAGTTCAGTCTTCATTAAGTGACGATGATTCTGCTTGGCCCGGCCATTCTGAGCAAGTGTATAGAGAGAGAACATATGATGATGAATGCCATGATACACAAAATGAGTCCTAGGAAATGGCACCCTACGAAGCGTTATATGGCCAAAAGTGTAAATCACCGTTGCATTAGGACGAGGCTGGAAAAAAGAGTGTAACAACCCCAAACCTTTTACCATTGATGGAAAAGGCGTACAAGGGTGTGAGAGTGACCAGGCATTGATTGCTCATAGCTCAGAGTCAACAAAAGAGTTATGCAGATAGACGAAGAAAAGATCTAGAATTCTCTATGGGATACAAAGTGTTTTTGAAGGTGACACTCTACACTGGCGTAATAAAGCACGAGAGGAAAGGAAAGTAGAGTCCAAGATACGTAGGCCCCTTTCATATTTCTCACCGAGTAGGTGAGGTAGCTTACAAATTAGATTTATCCAAAGTAATGGGAAGGATTTATCCCTTCTTCCATGTTTCTATGCTCAGAAAATACCATCCCGACCCAAGCCACGCAGTCGACTTGGGAAACTTGCAAATTAATGATGTCCATGAGTATGAAGAGAAACCCCAGCAGATTTTGGATCAATAAGTGAAAATTTAGAGGACCAAGGAGATAGCCTTAGTAAAAGTGTTGTGAAACCATCATGGAGTTGAAGAGGCCTGGGAAGTTGAACAAGAAATGAAGGATAAATATCCATATTTTTTAGTAATTAAATAGGAATAATTTTGGGACGAATTTTCCTTAAGGAGGGGTGAATGTGAGACCTGAGAATTTTGCTTCACCTTAAAAAAGGAACCTTTTATCAGTAATTTATTTCTTGTTGGATGACTTTAGAATGATACAAATTTTGAGGATTAAATTGCAATAATAGTGAAGGTGAAATCATAAAAAAAGAATTTTGGTGAGAGAAAGAGAGTTATATATATGATCAAATACTTCCAGTATTTGTCAGTACTTAGTACAAAGCATGGGTTGTTACGTGATACATGTAGATTTCAATTCGAACGAGAACTCTTGATTCTCGGCCATGATCAAAATTTGATCAGACTAAACTAATCCTACTAGTATTTTACCTAGGTATATAAAGATCAAGGAAACCTAACCCTAACCTTTTTCTACACGAGAATCCCCTCTTCACCATAAACAACCACACCAATACAATACTGCTGCGATCAAGTTAAGAATGTAGAAGCATTGGAGGGAGCCTCTACAGCGAGTTGCTGCTTCCACCGGAACTAGAAGGAGGCAAAGAATATGTTGGAGCTTTCTACGTTGGTTCTTGGATCCATAGACAAATCGTAAGTATATTATTATTCTTTAACAAGACATAAGTAGGATACTGACGTAGAAACCTTCGTAGGAAATTTTGAATGATGTGTAAGTAAAAGTAAATATCTTTTTCAGTTATGATTTTAGTTATGCATTTACGTTGTGCAAGCTATTTGAATGGAAAATTGGTAATCAAAGTTTATGTGTTACATACCAAATGAAAGGTATCGATATAGTTTCCAATGATATATTTATCTGATTTTTACGATCTCTGGTTAGAAAGTTACGGTTGATTTAGAACTGAGTGGTCAACTAATAATCTGTCTGATTGTAGTACTTGTTGAGTGAATTTTTTGAGGGTCAATAGTTTATGGATTTCTATACGTGAATAGTCTAATGAAAGATATTGGAGTCTAATTTCTAAGGGTTTAGATTTCATAATTTTTTGAATAATATGTGATGAGTTAGGACTGTTCTTGTAGTACTGGTCAGTTGTAAAATGATCTATTCAGTTTGTTTTATATTGATTTTTTAAGGGGGTAAATGTGTATGAAATTCAAAGTGTAAACCGTTTAATGAAAGATATACAAGTCTAGTTTTTAAGGGTTTATATTTCATAATATTTGGAATAATTTGTGAAGAGTTATGATTGTTATCGTGAAAACAAGTCAATTTTAAATTAATCTCTTCCAATCCGTGTTATAGAGATTTGTTTAAGAGGTAATGGTGTATGGAATTTAAGGTGTAAACTATCAAACGAAAGCCAAATATGTACTTGTTAACTATGGGTGTACCTTATCGCCCATAGCTTGAATTGTGCTTAACTGTTTACCTGTTACTATGGGTGTACTTTATTGCCCATAGCCTAACTTTCACTTGACTGTTTACCTGTTATTATGGGTGTACTTTATCGCCTGTAGCCTTAATTTCTCTTGACTGTTTACCTGTTACTATATATGGTGTAATTTATTGCCCATAGCCTAAACTGTATAACTGTATTGCCTGCCCTGGGATCCCAAAACCCTATTGAATAACCGAAACCCCGCGAGGTCGGCATAGGGACTGATTCCATGTTAGGCTTCTTTAGGTTCCGTCGGTTATCTCGAGATATACCCTCCTGTGACCAATGACATTGGTCTACCTGTTCAACTGATAGCCGTTGGTTTGTTTGGTATAACATGGAGTGATTATTAGGATCCTGATCTAAGGCTATAAATAGAACGTCCCAATAACCTCCTACATGACCTATATCATTTTCTATGTGATGTTACTATCATGTTAAGTGATATATAGTTTGATATTGTTTCGTGAGAAATGATTTGTATGTGATGTTACTCTTGACTGATAATGCATGACATGCTTTCCCACTTACTATTTCAAGTGGATAACATTATTTTCTTAAAACTGCATGCTTGCATAGCATCCTGATTGCATCACGAAAAATGGTTGCAAACTTGGAACCCTCACGGGAGAAAGCTCGCCCCCACTCTCTTTAAAATCTTTTTAGGTTAAAGCGCTAGGTAAGGTACAAGCGTGAATTATAACGAGTGGAGGACGCCTACGACCCTACACCCTTAGTTTCATTTATTTCGTTTGAAGACACATTTTTGGATTATGCAATTAGCATTTATCGCTTAAACTTTCCCATTTCCGTTGTGGACAAGAATAATTGTTAAGAGTTTATCATTGTAATAAATGTCCCTTGCAATTTTGGACCGAGGCATTACAAATGGTATAAGAGCGTGGATTCTAGACCCTAGGGAACATAAAACACTCTCATAAAATACTTAGGATAACTCCCTGAAACCATACTGACAATTTATTAGCGCAATGTAGGAATTATGGAGCTCAACGATGGTCGTGTTCTTGTTTTTTTTATTTAAGAGTGGACCTCGAGGAACTCAAATGGCTTTAAATCTGGTAATGAGAAACCATGATCAAGATAATCATTACCCTTATTATGTAGTTAACTATATAATTAATGAGAGCAATACCTTCAGAAATGAGGTACTAGACTTGAAGGCTCAAATGTTTACCTTTGAGACCCAACTACATGACCGAACTGAAGAGCAGTTCAAAGCTGAAGAAAAGGATAAGATGTTAGCCGAGGAGTTGAAGAAGGTTAAGAAGGAGATGAACAACATGAAGAAGATGGTTATGGACCGCACCCACCAATTGTCCGGGGTGTTAGATAAACTTAGGGACATTTTCGACCCCCTAACCCAGTGTACCTTGAAACAAACGAAGGAAGTGATGAGGACCCGTATGAAAGAGATGAGGATGACAAAGGAGAAGAAGACCCTGGAGAGCACGATCACTGAACCTATCGCGTAACCAAAGAAGTTTTAATTTGGTCCTCATAATCGCACATCTAAACTTTAAAAAATAAGTGTGATATCAAGCATTACTTTATTTCTCTAAAAACACATTTTAGACATTTGTTTCATCAAGGTTTTAACCTTGGAGATCTTTGATTTGGATTCTAGTTTTCTATTTGATTCATCTAGTCATGAGATCGTTACCTATTCACTCGATATGAATAATTGTTTAAGAACTAACCGCATATAAGGTTGGTAATTAGGAAAATAGATTGCTATTATATCTAAAAACATGCAACTACTTCTTGCATATGCTTCCTAGTAGAAGCAATCGATTCAACGCGAACCCCGAACATGAGAATGACGAGAATGCTAATGGTAATTTGAATAACTAGAACCTCGTCTTGAATCCGCAGTTGATCGCATCGATTAACCAAATTACTATGGTTATTGATAGGATGGATCAACGTCAAGGACAGGGAAGTGAAGATCAGGCGTTGGAGCAATTTCTGAAGTTCAACCTCTTAAGTTTGATAGGGGATGAATGAAGAGAAAGTTGAGGCTTGGTTAGACAGTATTGGCGATGTCTTAGATGTTTTAAGGTATGCCGAGGGGCGCAGGGTACCTTTTGCAGACTTCCGCTTAGAGCTAGCTACAAAGGATTGGTGGCGTGTAATCCAAAGAAAATGGACGGCCGAGGGTTCTAATTTAAACTCTTAAAAACTAGACTCATATAGCTTTCATTAGACAGTTTACACCTTAAATTCCATACACATTTACCCCTTAAACAAATCAATGTACAATGAACTAAACATATAAATTTTATAACTGACCAGTGCTCACAAGAACAGTCATAACTCATCACATATTATTCCAAAAATTATTAAATCTAAAGCCTTAGAAACGAAAATCTAATAGCTTTCATTAGACGGTTCACGCATCGAAATTCCATACACTATTGACCCTCAAAACAATTCACTTAACACACACTATAATTGGACAGATTATTGGTTGACCACTCAGTACTAAATTGACCATAACATTTTACTCAGAAATCATAAAAACCAGATACGTATATCATTGGAAACTATATCTCGAGACCTTCCTTTGGTATATCACATAAAAATTTTAATTACCTATTTCCCATTCAAATAACTAGTACAACGTGACTAGAGAACTAAAATTAGAATTGAAAAACATATTTGCTCTTACTCACACATCACTCATAATTTCCTACAAAGGTTTCTACATTAGTATCCTACTCATGCCTTATTAAAGAATAAGAATCTACTTACGATTCGTCTATGGATCGAAGAACTAACGCAGAAAGCTCCAACAATCGCCTTGCCTCTTTCTAGTTCCTGTGGAAGCAGCAACTCGCTGTAGAGGCTCCCTCCAATGCTCCTACGTTTTTCACTTGACCGCAAAAATATTGTGTTGGTGTGGTTGTTTATGGTGAAGTGGAGATTCTCGTGTAGAAAAAGGTTAGGTTAGGTCTCCTTGATCTTTATATACCTAGGTAGAATACTAATGAGATTAGTTTTGTCAGATCAGGCTTTAATTATGACCAAGAATCAAGAGCTCTCTTTCGAATTGAAATCTACATGTATCACGTAACAACCCATGCCTTGGACTATGTCTTGATAAAGATTAGAAGTATCTGATCACGTATACAACTCTTTTTCTCACCAAAATTCTTTGTTTATGGTTTCACCTTCACTATTATTGCAATTTAATCCTCAATTCATGTATCATTTTAAATTCACCCAACAAAAAATAAATTATTGATAAAAGGTTATTTATTTAAAATGAAGCAAAATTCTCGGGTCTCACAAGAAGCATCATGACCTTGCCTACAACACCACTGACACTAGAGCCTAGAACCTCTACCAAGACCACCAGAGGACCGCCCAACATTCCTGCCGCAACCAAGACCAGAAAACTGGCCGCCACAGGTACCGCGTGAACCGGACGCACCACCATCACGCCGTTGTTGGCACATGGTCCCACGCACGTCCGCTAGGAGTCGCATCCGAGGCTGCGAAATCCATGGTTTAGACGTAGAACCACCCGAAGCTTTATTTCCCTACAAATTATTCCAAAGGGCCTTGTGGTTTTTGACACGGGCAACAACATCAGTATACACAAGGGTGGGCGAAGTATTAATAAGAGGTGCAGAAAAATCTTTAAATTCATCACGAAGAGCAGTCAAGAACCAAAAATTTTAATCATCATTGCACACAAGGGAGCCCATAACTGAAAGATGCTAAAAATTACCTTTGACTTGAAGATGCAGATCATGGACCGAACCTGTTTTGCGAACTTGTAGTGCCGGGGGATGAAGACGAAGGATGGTCGAGTTGTTACTATTTTGATACACAACCAGGAGAGTGTCCAAAATCTGCTAATAAGTGTGTCAATCCGAGATTTCACCAAGAGAAGACTCGGTGAGAGAGGAGAACAAGAGGCTGATTTTCACCATGCCACGCATCGTAAGCAGCTAGGTCCTTCTCATAAGCAGCCTGCGCATCCTTGAAACCACCAGGGAAACCGGCGGTGGTAGACGCATAAGAGGTATACGACGCCGTCGGCGGTGAGGGAACCGGCGGGCAGGGATTGGACCCTAGAGAAAGCCGAAGAGCCCTTATAGAAGATTGATAGGAAGGCTATAATATATGAACAGCACCAGACGATACCCAACTTTTGCTATACATCAGCTTAGTCAATTTTTTCAAACACCAACTGAGCAGCATATAAGAAATACACACATCAGAGCTGCTGCTTGATGCTAAAGATTGAAGCTGCATAGCTGCTAACTCCAGAAGCAGTTAACCGGTTACATCAGTTTCTAGTTCAGTTTTAGAGTTAGTTAGAAATTAGTTTAAATTCGAGACGTAACTGACTTTCCCGCCAGTTTTGTGGCTTGTATTTTCTAGTTGTTTTGCTTGTATAAATAGACTAGGCCATTCCATTTGGTGTATGGAATCACATCCTTTTTTCTCAACAACAGAAATATGAGAGGAGTTGCTTCCCATTTCTTTCCATCTCCTTTTGTTCATCAATGGCGTCATGTGCTAAGAAGTGCAACAATGATGAACTGTGAACAGATCCTAAGATTGTTTGCGAGGTTACCTAATTCATTACCACGAAATACGAGCTTTCGAACGTGTTGGCTCGAAAGGTATCTACTATGGCCTGTGGGGTAGTCTTTCAACCAGTATTGATACTAGTGTATTGTATCAAACTATTCCTTTCCTTCAGGAATTTACATGGAAACAGACCTGAAAGCTTCTGAAAATGTTGCAGTTTTCAACTATTTCTTACAGAAATGACAGAAAAGCTATGAGATGCTCAGTTCGAATAACCATCAGAACAAATACAGAAAAATTAAAGACATCCTTTAGCTACTCAGTAAAACATTTTCTTCTCAACTAATCTCACAAGTATATAACAGTCACCACAATTGACATTTCCCTACAAAAATTCACGAAAGAGCTTCTGGAAGCAACTCTACTAGGACTAGAAGATACAGGAAAATAGAGAATCTGTCAAGTCCTTCCGAAAACTTTACAAAACTACAACCCTGTTAAAACCTCCAAGTTTATCCAAAGAGGAACCTTGGGAAAGATCAATTCTTATGAAAGCTGGAATTGTAAGCAGCTCGCAATCGTTTCTCAAAGTATATCATATCGTTGGTAAACACATTCTTGAGGAAGACAAGCTCAAGAATCTGGTTAATCGGCCTGGTATTCTCCTTATTAAGACATTTCAACACAACATCAAGAAAATCCCTGGAGAATGACGCATGTACTTCCACAACCGACTGCTTCCCTTTCCCTTCATCAAACTCCCTAGCGCAATCGCAACCCTGTCAGTTCCCTTGGCTTTCAACTTTTTCTCGAGGCGATCAACGTACTCAGTATCCATCAGCACTTGAAGGTTACCGGGCAAATGCCTAATCCTCTTCTTGTTATTCTGCAGTTTCTGCCTCAGAACCCCACTAGATTATCCGCCATTGTCAGCATTTGCGCAGGAGTGATGTTTTCGGGTAAAGACCCGTACGCCAATTCCAGGGCCACAATCCCCGCGCCCCACAGCCCAACCTGAGGCTGCTCGGGGTCATCTTGCCGCATGTGTTTTTCGTGGTAGGCGATTCGAATGGTGTGGAGAGCAACGCTCCCAAATGGTGAAGAAAACATTGATTCGCGAAGTGTTGGTATGCTTTGAATACGTATTAGCCGCTTCGACAAGTTGGTACGGGGTCTCGCATGTATAGCATGTCCTCTGTTTGGGCTGTTATTGGTATTCTGTCTTCTGTTTCGTTTTGGGCCAAAATGTTTTTGGGCCCAAAGCCATTAGGGTTTACGATAGAGAGGGCTATATATAGTGCCTTGTCCTTATACTGTAACTCTAAGAGATAGGATTGGTAGAGAGTAGGAAATCTGTAATCTGGCCTTTTCTCTCTAGTGG
>JAULKM010074368.1:0-11827 GCA_032355605.1 Rubia tinctorum
GAGCAGAAAATGACGAGCCCCTCACTCCCGGTGCAGAGACAGAGCTGGCCGGATCGAGAAGAACAAAAGCTAATGAAGAAAAAGGCCACAATTTTGGGACAGAACGGGCGCGGCTGGTGTGGAGAAATGAAGAGGAAAACCAAGCTCAGAAGGAAAAGGAAGAGAAACGAGGCGAGAGAAGAAGGAACCCAAAATTAAAGGACAAAACGAATGCGCATTACCATAATGTGCATTCTTCTACAACGGAAAACAAAGTCTGACCAAAGGCGCATTACCGAAATACGCCTTCTGCATGGCAGGATTTAAAAAAAACAAAATTGCGGGTTAACAAGTAAACTCGCGTTACCAAAATGCGCACTATGCATGCAATGAAATAAAAAAATTGGAAAGATGGAGTGCGCATTATCGAAATGCGTACTCCCTATTTGCATCCAACCCCCGCACTGTAGCACTAATCTTGGGCTTTATTCCTCACAAGCCCCCGAAGGGTTCCTCCTCCCTCACTTCAGATGGTGTAGTAATACTATCGCTGGTTGTTCTTGCCCTCAATTCAACAATTATAGATGATTCTGCAGTCTCCAAGTGTGATAGTCTCGAAGATGGAGGTCCGATCCCCCGAGACTTGAAAAGGGTTTTTTTACCTGGCTCGGCTAGCTTCATTGGTTCCGTTTGACATTAACCAGGCTACTGAAGCCCATGTTAATAATCTGGAGGCTTCCCTTTAGTCAAAGATGGGTGCTTCAGAAAGGTTGAAGAGGAGTAAGTCGATTGCTTTCTTTACTCTATCAACTCATAAGGGAACTATCGAGAGGCTATGGACTTTTATTGATGTAAGGACTTAGACAAAGCTCTTCAGGGCATTGTTTTATAAGTTTGTTAAAACCAGTGTCTCTCCAAATAACCTTGTAGGGACTATAGAAGTTGGTACTCTGGATAACAAGGTATGACTTCTTATGAGCATTCTAGGTCATTCATAATAAGTTTTCTTTCATTTTGTACCCACCTTTATATTCCTCTTTCTTCGTAGAGTGTCATCCCCTATACTTGTACCCCCTCGGAGAACCGATGCTTCAAGATACATTTTGGCAGTTCGGAGAGCAGTTCTGGACATGAATCATAAAAGGAGCAACTCCAAGAGAGTTCCCCGGACCGGACTTCAATCAGTATATAGTTGAGCTAAGGATTGTATTAGCTAGCTTGATCGTGGGATTGAGGTTCCCCACAATTTACCTTCTAGCTCTAGAGCTCATGTCTTCCGAAGATCAGAGCGGAAAGCTGCAACTAATCAAGATTTAGTAATCCGGGATGGCGATCCTGGTGGCAGAGCTAATAGAAATAGAGTCGACCATAGAAGCTATTATCGTAGGTCAGGAATACGTAATGCTCCTTGTATTTACTCTTGTAGCTTTCCTCCTTTAGAGAAAGAGGTAAATACAATCGTATGAGTGGTTGTGATAGATCGAGGAAGATAGCATTCATTGTAGTTTTTACTTTCTGTGGCTGAAGCTTAATTTGTACCCTAAAAGGAGAGTTATTAATGTAACAAGGTTCATCCTAGAGGGATAACTTTTCAACATAGTCATGTTCATCCGCTCTCAAGAAATACATCATGCGTGAGAGAAACTGAAATTATTTGACCGTTCATCTGTTTTAGGGATTTTTTCATCTCATAAGGAGAACTTTTTAGTGCGGGGGCATTCGTCTGCTTTATGTACCTTTTCATCTCTTAGGGATAACTTTTTTAATGTGAGGGCATCCGTCCGCTTTAGGGAGTTTTTTTTATCCCTTAGGGAGAACTTTTTAATGTGGGTGTTCGTCCTCTTTTTGGAGTTTTTCATACCTTAGGTAGAAAATTTATAGGAGAGACCGCCTTCTGGTGAGACGTCGTAGTTAAGCTATTCTCTTATGGGATTTTGGCCTTATTTGGAGACGGCATTCTAATGAGGCATCTCTTTTTTTGTAATGGGGCTATCCTTTGATGAGATTTAAGCCTTTTTTTAGGAGATTACCCCTTTTGATGAGGCATCTCCTTATTGTGGATAGACTTTTAACCATTTGGAGACATCAAATGCAATTTGAACATAAAATTTAAAAAAAATATGTGGCCCTTATGTTAAAAAAAGAGAGAGTCGATCTTGGGTATTTTTGCACTTTCAAAATATTGAGGCCGCTAATTGCCTTTAAAACGAAACTGGGGTTAATCAAAGTATTTTTTAACAAATAAAAACCATCTTCTAAGTATGAAAAGAACCAATTTTAGTGAACTAGAGAGAGCATAAGTACTACAAGCAACTAGCTAACTAACTAGAATAGCATAGGAAAATTTCCCAATTATGGTTTCCCTTCCTTTTACACAAAGTCTTGTTTTAATCGACCAATTGTTAGATGGACCATTCTATAATTAATGTAAGAGAAAAGTGTGTTTATAAGCCTACATTTTGGTCGAAAGTGCAAAAATAAATTTATAAAATTTGAAAGTGCAAAAATAACTCTGTATTTCGTTGACCGAAATGTCAACAACAAAATTGGCCAGAAATAGGTGAAATGATGCTCATACCTTGAGCTGAAAATTTCAAAAAAAAATCAGGCAACACACTAAAAACCTCCGTCGCTTTGCCTAATCCCCTAAATCACCGCTGCTCCGCCTGATCCCTCATCATCAATTGGCCCAGAACCGCTGCTGCTCCGCCTAATCCTACTTCCTCATCTCTTTCCGCCCCACTTTGGAAATGAGAGTATGGCGAAACTGAGCATCGATGACCAACTCATATCTTTCCGCCTCACTCTGGAAATGAGAAAATGGAAAAATCGAGCGCCAAGGACCAAAAGTTGCTGAGAGCTTGAGACGGGGGGACACTGGGGGAGGAGGAGCTACGGTTTAGGGCTATTGGTGGAGGGTTTCTGGGCGACGAGGGATAGGATTTTTGGGCAGCCGCAAGTTTAGGGTGTTTGAAGTTGAAGAAGAAGAAGTTTGGGGGTATAATGGTCATTCGATTTTTAATTTTAAGGTTAGTGGTATTTTTATCTTTTCAAATTAGCTCAAGGTCTAAATTAATTTAGTCAATACCAGAATAGTGCAATTTGGGTATATATGCACTATTGTTAAAAATCTTAGGGTAAGTTTATCACTTTCAGATTTTACAGGATCATTTATACACTTTCTCTATTTAATAGGGTCATCTATGCACTTTTCCCTTAATTTAATTTAATTAATGGGGGCAATTTGATGTTTATTTTTTATTTATTGCAACGAGATTTCTATAACTTTAAATTGCAAATTAGAAGAAATCAAAATAAAAGTTTCGGATTGCATTAATCGGTCATAAACTTATAACTACTACATGTTGCATAATAATTTTTTAATATTACAACTAAAACATTTTACTTTTCTATAGTATTAATTCAACACTGTCTTTCCATATGCCTATAAAAATACGATGACTTTGCGACAATAAAATCAGTAATATGTTATTTATAAATAATTTTGATTTAGTTTAGTCAAATTGAGTTTAATATCTCAAAATACCAAACCAAATAAAGTAAATAATTTATATTATATTCTTGTTATTACTATTCCATAACACAGAGCACAGCAGCACTTTAACCATCGAGGTCGTGCTTGCCAATGCAAGGTTGAGTTCAGGTATTAAAAGGCCAAAGCTAATTGCACATACTCCCTCCATTTTTTCGGTGAGTGACACCATATGTTTAGATGATTGGATTTAAGTAAAAAAATGAGGGAATAAAATTGAATATAGAATGTAAAAAATGGAATGAGTGGATGAAATTGAATGAATATTATCGAAAATGAAAAGTGTACCAATATAAAAGAAATAATTTTAAAAAAAAAGTGTGTGAATAATAGAGAAAAGAGAGTACATGATATTTTTTTTAAAGAAAATCAAGATTACTTGCCCTGATTAAGTCGGAGTTGTATAAATAGTGATCAAAATTATTTGCCCAGTCCAGTTGCAATGATGGGATTCGAACCCCTTCTCTGGTTACTCTTTCTGTTCTTCAATTTGGGCCTCATAGCCGTCAATTTCATCCAGGTACTTTTCCCATTTTTATTGCTTAATCGTCCCCTGCATATTTGATGCCATTTTTTTCTCCATTAGAAGGGTCTTCACAATCTTGAAAGTTTTTTTTTCTTTCGATTCGCTGTTTTGAAATTCTATTTTTCAGTTTATTGTTTG
Organism: Rubia tinctorum; assembly: GCA_032355605.1. NCBI lineage: Eukaryota > Viridiplantae > Streptophyta > Magnoliopsida > Gentianales > Rubiaceae > Rubia > Rubia tinctorum. Next base: position 4,197 of record JAULKM010074368.1, read on the forward strand.
CCCTAGCTTTTTTTGGGATTTTTTCCCTTCTAGGAGTAATATACAATGTTGTTTTAGTTAATGTACTTCCTGTTTCATCAACAGTGGCACAGTAGGTTTAGATTCTTGGATTTTGGTGAAAAAAGAATGATCGGATGAAGTTGAACATAGAAAGTAAAAAGTAGAACGAGTGAAATTGAAGAAATCTTGTCAAAAATGGAAAGTGTGTCATTAAAAGAAATAGTGTGCCACAAATAGAGAAACGGAGGGAGTACTGTATATTTTCTTCAAAATTAATTTTGCTGCATTTTTCGATCGAATATGCTCTGTCATCAAGTCCTTTATCATGTGCTCTAGTTGTATAGTTGTGCTGCAAAATGAAGTGAAGTTGCTGCATTTTTTTTTTTTGAATCCCTTATACGTCTTCAACATGTTGGCAAATGGCTTTCACTTGGTGTAGTTCTTTGTGCTGACGGATTTGGAGGATGACTACCTGAATTCTTATCAAGCATCCTCTCGTATCAACAGCTTGGTTATTCTCGACTATCTGTTGCACGCTGCATTCTGCGTTGGGTTTCTCCTCACGGCCAACTGGCTCTTCTTCCTCTTTGCACTTTTGCCTGCCTACATTAATTTCATGAAGTAAGCTTTCAAACTTCAATTCTGTCTTCCTAGCACCACTTTTCGTCCATCTAGCAGAATACCTTTGCTTAATTAGGATGTTATAACCACGTTTGGAGCATACATTACATAATTAGCTCTGATCCTGATTGCTGCATTGGATACTTGGGCTTTGTTATTTTTGGACTTAACAGTTCAGTTCAAATCAGTTTAGTCTTAACTGTAGTTTAGTTCAAATCAGTTCATTTGTTATTAGTAGTAATAAAATATAGAGAGTTCATCTAAATTCACCAGTTCAGTGGAAATAAATGGGGCCTTGCTCTAGTAACGACCCACCCCGTGCTGTCCCTTAATTGATCCATATCTTGCAATCACAAAACTCTGCTCCTCTACTGGGGATTCATGTTATCCTTCGTGTTCCAGATTCAGGAAGGGCCAACATCTAATTAATGTGGCTGAGATCTTTGATGTTCTAAGTGCTGAGAAGAAGCTTCGGTTGAGCAAGATTGGTTTCTATCTACTCCTCTTTGTTGCTATAATGATAAGGTATAATCTCACCGCATTTTCCCGTCTTACAAGTTATACTGTGGTAGTAAAAGTTTGTCCTTGTTTGTTTGTCTGCAGAATTTATTTTGCAGGGTCATTTTCGTTCCTGATGCATGTCTTCCATCACGACAACGAGCATGTAGATATTCGATCCTCCTTTCTGGAATTTTAGGAGGGTGAAGAGTCCTCCTTGTTATCCCCGAAATGGGAACTGATGCATGTTTTTTGGGGCATGTAGATGTCCTTGGTGTTATGTAGCTATGTATACAGCAAGGTGGGATAGATGGGTGGCCAATGCCTCTACAGAATGGCCAAAAGACTCTACAGATGAGGGTGACGTAAAGACATTGATAGGTTCAAGTTATACTTCAAGTATGGGGGATTTTGACTTTAGTTTTGCGATTATTGAATGAATTACTCTTGATTTCCTCCAAACATTTAATGATTGCAAAAATTCCCCCCACAGAACAAATAACAGTCGAAGCTTGAGATGAAGAGACATTAATCTAAGCTCTTACTGCTTTTCCTCCTCTTTTCCAGAAAGCTGCATCCGTAATATAGTTAACAAACACAGAAGAAAAGGAAAGTTCTTCTGTTCCTTGTCTCTGAAAGTAGTCAAATTACATATCATCAGAACCAAACTGAGCCTTTTCTTTGGCATCCAAAGAATAATGCTCTGTTTTCCTTACTCATTTGATGCAGATAAAACCCATGTAGAGATTAAGATTGAGAGCATATATACTCTGCATCTGAAATGGCATTTGGAGATTGACTTTTCCGTACAACTGCATTTCTGTTCTTCCATATGTGCCAAATGATTAAAAATGACAGCGAGAGGAGATCCTGTGATGGAGACTGTATAATCCACTTCTTTAACCATGTCCTGAAACAGCCAATGTCATTGTCAGAATAAATCAATTAGATGATTAGATTTAATTTTATCTTATTCACTAGACTAGAGTTATATTATGACTAGTTTACCTTTATACTTTGTACTCTCTATTTATTCTCTTCATGGCTAATGATAATCATTATGAGAAATATCTTCTATCATGGTATCAGAGCTAACCTGGTCCAAAACTTTCAAAATATTTTAAACCTTTTTTTCTCACGGCAGCTGCCCCTCTTTTCCTTTGGCCGATAGTTTTTCTCCTCCCTCCCCTCTCTCAAACGCTCAATTTTCCGACTTCTCTAAGCCTTCATCATGTCTGAAGAAAAACTCTCATACAATACCTTGCTCCACATGATGACGATCAATCTTTCGTCATCAAATTATCTCTTGTGGAAGCGTAAGATTGGCTATGTTCTCAAGTCTCAGAAGCTGTTTGGATTTCTCGATGGATCAAAACCTTGTCCGACTTTGCCTCCTCTGCCGTCGGCCGGCTCCTCCTCTACCCTCACAGTCGCGGCGGCCGTGTCCTCTCCCTCCAGTGGTGCCGCTAAACCTGATCAATGATGGCTTATCGAAAAACAAAGGCAGAATATGATCAATAGGTAGATGAAAATCATTGTGTTTGCAATCTTCTCTTTTCATATCTGACTCCTGAAGCATTAGCTGAGATTCCAGATTGTGCCACTTGCAAAGAAATCTGGGATAATATTTCGGATATATTTCACGACAGCAGTGCCTCCACCATTCTGCGTTTGTGTGCCGATGCCCACGGTATACGTAAGACTGGTACAAATCCATCTTAAATTTAAAGATTTGTTTTTGAAAAATTGGCTATGATGGGTTCTCTTGTAACTAATAATGATCAAATTATTTGGTTCTTGACTGCCCTTAGACTGAATTTAAAGATTTTTCTGCACCCTTGATTAACTCCTCGCCTATTCCATTATATGTCGATGTTTTATCCTGTGCCAAAAACCACGAGGCTTTAGAGGAATTTACAGGGAAAATCAGGACCAGCCGTCGGACCTGTCGCGTTCACTGCAGGCGAAAACCCCTCGATTAATAGCGCTTGGGATCACGCACAGGCGAGGGGTGGCGGCGCGTATGGCTTACGCACCGCCGGGGGTGGCCGATTCAGAGGTCGGCGCGGCGGCAGGTCCTCTGTTGGGAAGTTTTTGGCTGGTTTTGGTCGTGGGCGGCCACACTGCACCTGGTGTGGTCATCCCTGTCATTATAATGTGACTTGTTACAAAATGTTGGTACAGACTGGTTCTCAGGGTCGTCGTACAGAGTCCACTCATCTGGCTAAAAAATTTCAGTCATCCATGCAGTAAGAGCCCTCTACTCGCACCTCAGATTGGTACATTGATTCCGGAGCCTTCAGTCATATGGCATCCTCTGCTTCCGGTTTGGATACTGTGACTCCATATTCTGGTAATTCTTATGTATCTCTTGGTAATGGTACCTCTATTAGAATTTCTCATATTTGTGATTCTGAGAATTATGATGATTTATATTTATCCGATGTTCTGGTTGTTCCTGAGATTACTAAGAACCCGGTGTCTATTAGTAATCTGACCAGAGATTCAAATGTTTGTGTCACTTTTGATGATTGAAACTTTGTCATTCAGAACAAAGTTTCCAAGGCAGTCGTGGGCAGGGGTCACAGTGAAGGTGGTATTTATGTTTTGGATAGGGGCAAGGTAGCTCTAGTTTTTCATTTACAGCAGAATAAAGAACACGCATCTTACGAGCTTCGCACGCTCGCTTGGGTCATGCGCTAACAACAATAATTTCCAGTTTGCAGAAGTATGGTTTACTTTCCGTTTCTTCTTTGTTTCCTTAACCACAGACCTGCGCCCCTTGTGTTATGGAGAAAGGTCAACGGTTGGCTTCTATAGAGAACAATAAACGTGTTGCGCACGTACTTGATTTGATTCACTGTGACTTGTGGGGCCCTTTCCCTGTTTTATCGACGAATGATTTTTCTTATTATGCCTTATTTTTGGATGATTTTTCTCATTTCACTTGGTTTTTCCCACTTCGTCGCAAGTCGGATTTCATTGGAACTTATTTACAGTTTGAGGGACTGGTTGAGAACCAATTGTTGGCCACAATCAAGGTTTCGGAGTTTCTGAACACTTGTATACGATCTCATTTTGCCACTAAGGGTATTCACCACAAGATTTCCTGTCCCTACACGCCTGAACAGAATGGGTGCGTAGAGCACAAGCACAGACATGTCGCCGAGATAGGTCTCACTATGTTGTTTCATTTGCACTTACCTATTTCTCAATGGGATGATGCCTTTGCCACGACTACCTACACGATTAACCGATTACCTACTCCTGATCTTTAGGGATCTTCTCCTTATGGGCTTCTCTATGGTCGTGACCCTATATACTAGAATTTGATCCATTCGGGTGTCGTGTTTTCCGTTTGTTCATCTTTATGTTGGGCACAAGTTGGTTCCCCTTAGTATCCCTTGTGTTTTTCTTGACTATAGCTCCCAGTATAAGGGTTTTCAGTGCCTTTATTCATCAACATGCAAGGTTTATATCACTCGCCATTCTCGTTGTGATGAGACATACTTTCCATTTGCTGCCTCCACTAGTTAGGTCTCAAGCTCTCTTCCATCCACCCTTGATGGTTCGGCATTTATTGACCCTGATGGTGAGTCTTCACCGCCACCGCCACCGCCTGCCCAAGTGGTATCCTCGCCGCCTTGTACTGTCTGCGACGATTCGGATTCAGCATCTCAGCCGCCAGTTCCTCAGTTGCAAGCTCTAGCTCCTTCACCGACGTCATCGGTTGTCCCCTCTCCACTGAGCTCAGCTTCTTTATTTTCATTTTAGTCTACAGCCTCATCATTGGGCTTCACTCCTCCGAGTTCTCCCCCTCGCCCACGTCAGAATCGTATAGCCACTAGGTCAGTTAATGGGGCCATACAACATAGGGGTTGCTCAGACATTATTGCTCACGGTCTCACTGCTGCCTTACCCTCTTAATCAGAGCCCACCGGTTATCGCACTGCCCTTTAAGATCCGGGTTAGGTTTCTGCCATAGATGACTAGATGTCAGCTCTTCATGGTCAGTACACTTGGAACTTAGTGCCTCGCCCTTTAGACTCTAACATTGTTGGCTCCAAATGGGTTTATCGTCTCAAGTATCGACCAGATGACACTATTAAGCATCATAATGCCAGACTTGTGGTACAGGGTTTCTCGCAGATTTTGGGTTTTGATTTTGATCACACGTTCAATCCAGTGGTCAAAACCTCTACTATTCGGACAGTTCTTTCCATTGCCACCATGCGATCCTGGCCGCTTCATCAGTTAGATGTCAAGAACGCCTTTCTTAATGGTGTTCTCGATGCTCCGGTCTTCATGAAACAACCAGTTGGTTATAGGGATCCCGTTCATCCAAACTATTTTTGTCGCTTGCGGAAGGCAATTTATGGACTTAATCAAGCTCAACGGGCATGGTTTCAGCGCTTCAACACTTATTTAACACAACTCAAGTTTTAGTGCAGCTTCGCCGACACGTTATTGTTCGTTCTTTCTAGGGGTTCCTCTTTGATTTATCTTCTGGTGTATGTGGATGACATCATTCTCACAAGAAACGACTCGACTCTCCTTCAGCAGTTTATTGATCAGACGCATCGTGAGTTTGTGATTGAGGACCTTGGCATTCTTCACTACTTTCTTGGCCTTGAAGTTTTGCCTACTTCATCAGGTTTACTTCCTGGTCAAGAAAAGTATGCTAGGAACATTCTGACTCGTGCTGGTATGTCAGATGCTTCGCCGGTCTCTACTCCATTTGTGCCACGTTCTCAGTTGCACAGTTCCACCAGTTCTCCATTTCGGAATCCGACTCTCTATCATTCGTTGGTTAGAGCTCTTCAGTATTTGACCATTACTCGTCCATACTTGGCCTTCTCGGTCAACGCAGTCAGTCAGTATCTTCAGATGATCATTTTTGCGGCAGTTACACGGAATCTGCGATATGATCGAGGTACACTTCATTTTGGTCTCACATTTCATACTGCTAGTTCTCCTGAGGTGTTGAGGTATTCTGATGCTGACCGAGCTCGCTGTCTGGAGAGTCGTAGAATTATTCATGGATATGTAGTCTTTCTCGCTGAGAATCTTGTTTCCTAGAGTGCCAAGAAATAACCCACTGTTTCTCGTTCTAGTACTGAGTACCGAGCTCTAGCCAACATTGATTCAGAGGTTGTTTGGCTTACTAACTTGCTTCGTGACCTTCTATTTCCTTTGTCTGTTTCTCCGCTATTATTATGTGACAACAGTAACACTATTATCTTGGCTCAGAATCCAGTGACTCACAAGCAGGCGAAGCACATCGTCATCGACTATCACTTTGTTTGGGAGTGAGTGGCCTCCGATAAGTTTCGAGTTACGCACGTACCCACTACTCTTCAGATAGCGGATATCTTCACTAAGGGGCTTTCCCGTCTGTTGTTCGAGTTCTTTAGATCCAAGTTGTGCGTCAGCGACTCTTCACTTGAGAGGGAGGGGGTGTCAGAATAAATCAGTTTGATGATTAGATTTGATTTTATCTTGTTCACTGGAGTAGAGTTATATTAGTCCTAGTCAACTTTTATGCTTTGTACTCTCAATTCATTCTCTTCATAGTTAATGATAATAATTATGGGAAATATCTTTTATCAACCATGATTAGAAAAATCAAATCCTAGTGAACTCATTCTCCAGGCTCTCTTGCTCGATTCACATTCAGCAAATAGATGGCTTATCGATTCTCCATGTAAAAAACACAGAGGCGTTTGTATGGAATTCCTTTTGAATAATACCTCCATAGTCGGTAATGAACCTGTGATAATTCTCCAAACTAGAAACCTGTATTTGGCAGGTAATTTGACATTCCATAACATTTCCACATCTTCATCTGATTCAGGACTGCCTGATTTGAAGACAGAGCAAGGATCAATATATTTCAAGGCTTGGATATATCCCATCTTTACTATAAATAGACCAGACTCTGAGCCTTTCCAAGCTAATATATCTCCTTGAGATGGATTTGAGATTATTGGAATCCTGATAGACAAGACCCTATCAGCTACTCCAAGAGGAAATAGCGCCCGAACTAGAGGCTGCCGCCAATTTCTTTGATAATCTTTTGTGTTGAGCCCAAGAGATATCACCTGATAATGAGTTTGATATACCCGGAATCCAATCTTCTTTAATCCTGATTTTCTGTCCATTTTTAACTCTCCAAGTAAGGTTACATTTCAGTAATTCTGCTCCCAACATATTGATTTCCATCCCCATGAAGAGTCATTATTTACTCTTGATTGTAGGATCGGATCTATTCCATATTTAACAAGAAAAGTTGTTGAAAAAATGGAGTTTGATTCGGACAGAAGTTTCCAGGTATGTTTGGCTAACAAGGACTGATTCATCAATTTGGTTTGTTTCAGGCCCTTGTCACCGGTGGCGGAACCAGGAGCGGAGACAAGGGGTGGATGAAAAGGGCGGGCAGCGGGGGCGCGGTGGGCGGCAGGGGCATGGCGGGCGGCGAGGCAGTGGCTACTGGTGCTGGGGCGCGAAGAACA
>JAULKM010074379.1:0-11825 GCA_032355605.1 Rubia tinctorum
AGGTTAGCTTTTGAAGGCAACAAATGTTGCCTTAGCCAATTTCGGCTCCAAACAGATTGTAAGAATTTTTTTATACAGGCTGGAGACCTAATAATAACCCCCACCAATGGTGGTTTTACCAAAAAAAAACATGAATTTAATGAATGGTGTTTTTCCAAAGAAAAAACTTACTTGAAAGATACTAGTACGGAATTTAGATTGGTGATAGGAGTTTAAGGTTAAGTTTGGCATTAGCATTTTGGTTGACGTTTTAATGGGTTTTGGCATTTTCAATAGTTCAAATTGCTAATGAATATGAAAAAAAAGTGTTTGGTGGTTTGATTTTTTCATGTAGCGTTTCCGCCAAATAAGAGACGCTAAGAGCAGCTCCAATGCCCACTGGATCTTTAAGGAAAAAGCCAAACAAAATTACTCCAATGGTACGCTAAGTTAGCGCTTGAATTTTGAAGGGTGAACAGTACTCGCTATTTTTAGCGAGTTACTGTAGAAACGTTAAAGGATTTTTATATTGATTTTTCATTTGTTTTGCTTTTCTTCTTTCATTTCTTGTATTTTTTGTTTTTGTTTTATTTCTCATTTAATTATTTGTAACCTATACGTTATCATATTTATATTTTTAAGGGAATTTTTATTTTATTATTTGTAGTTAATAATTTATATAGAATCAAAAGTTATTTACTGATTTACAATAAATATTGGCAAAATTTTGAGAGACTGTCTTTCCATAAGTTTATGGAAGATATAGTTTAATTAGAATAATAAAATGGTAAAAGATTATAGTTGCAATGTTAAAAAATTTATTATGCAACGTGCAGTATTTATAAGTTTATGACCCGATTTTATGCAACCTGAAAATTTTATCTTCATTTCTTCTAATTACAGTTTAAATCTTGGTCTTTCCATGACTTATATGAGAAGATCATTTTTCAAGAAATGGACTCTAATATTATATATTAGTTAATTTAATTAATAAAATTTATTTTTATCATATTTTAATATTTAAAATTATAGTTTATTCATGTTTTGTATTATATAACTGTTAATAGGGATCCTGTACTGCTAGTTATTTGTAATAATTATATTTTGTATATTGACTGTGGATTTTTATCTAAGTTTTAATGTTATAATGTTTAATCCAAATCTACATTTAATTTCATTACCAATATAAATTTAATAATATTTTTTTATTTAATTATTTTATGATTAAAAAAATTATAATTCAAGATAAAAGATTAATCGAGATGATTTTATAATATAGTGAAAGATTGAAAAATAATAAAATTAAGATGCATAAAGAATACGAAAAAATATTCTTTTCTAGAGTAGGATATGGAGTTTATCATTGGAGCAAATATATTGTAACAACTGTAAAAAAAACTATAGTAGCAACTGAAAGTTGAAGAAAATTATTGGAGATGCTTTAATATTAGTAGCGTTTTTTCTTAGCGTTTGACTTCTACTTCTAACAATTACTTTTTTAATTTTCTACATTTTTATTCTAACGTTATTTCATCAGCAACCATGTATATTCAATCAACAAAAAATTCTTTCTGGGTGTATTTGCGGCTTATCACCACCATACCACTATTTCATATGTAGGCAAAGGAATTATCGTTGAAACCAAGTAAGTATTCATAACAATACTAGAGTATGAAACTTTCATATTGTTTTAAATAAAATTATATTATTATTATTTTAGATTATAATAGTGTGTTGAGTGTGATCATTTTTGCTGAACATTTATATGAATGTTTTGGGACATTTATCGAATTATAATAATATTTGTACAAATATTTAGAGGATCATTCTTGGACGTTAATCTTGGATTTTTTAAAAATCAGTAAAAGAAAATTTTAAAATTTGTGTTATTTAGAAAACTGAAGTATATTTTAATTCACAAATTCTTGTTTTAGTCAGCCTAAATTTTAGGCCAGGGGCTATTGTACAATTATAAGAAATTTCATTTGGGAAGCGGTTTTTTCTTTAAATATGGTTATAAATTTAGGGACCTATTGTGCAATTATTGAAATCGTATATATCACAAAATATATCAAAATATTCATTTTTCCTCATCCTCTTCTGATCAGTAACCGCCTCTGGCGACGGTTACCATTGATTTCTGCTAGATTTATGCTAGCTTCTGCCGGTAACTCGTTGGAATATCACCGGGAATCCGTCGGCTTAACCTTTCCGCCGCGATTCTTCTTCTTTCGTCGGTGAAATCAAAGTGACCCAGGCGATATGGTTCTTCTTCTCTGGCGATCGATGCGACTCCCGCGGTGGTGGTGACCTAGCTCCGACGCGGCTACACAATTAACCACCATGATGCCCCCGCCGACGATTGGAGAGGACGCCGCCGCTAATGAGCTCCATTGCTGCAATTCGCAATGTCGTGCCCTAGACCGAGGTGAGATCAGAAAATCTGAGTTGAGGTGAGAATCAGATTTGGCAGAATATTTAATTGAGTCAAATTTACAGATGTTGAGATGAATCGGAGTTGCCGGTGATATCGGAGTTTCTGGTGAGATCGGAGTAATCACTGGCTCAATTGTAGAGTCGCGATGATCTAGGATTCGCAGATCGATTGAAGTTCGACCGCGACGGAGCGCAAATGGCATTGTTGCCTCTTTCGTCAGGCAAGATCCACTCGCTTATTGAAGAAGATGACTAGTGTGTTCAATCACGCGCTAGCGGCGGACGGTGGCGAACGTTGGAGACGGCAGTGGACAACGACGAAAATGGTGGCATACGATGACGGAGACGGTGGTCGACGTCGACAGATGAGGTATAGATTACGAGATGTGAGGTTTAATTTTGTCCTTTTTCCTAGAGATAAACTGAAGTTTTATGTTTCTTGACCGAGTCTATTGGCACTAAACCTTCTTTAGTTCAGTGGTTAGGACTTTGAATGTTGATGCTTAAGGTCTGGAGTTCGAAACTTCTTGCTAGATGTTTTATTTTGAAGAATTTATGTTCTTGAGATACATGCTAAGGTTTAATATTTATTTGACTGGGTTTTCTATTAGCAAAGGTTGTTTGGTCCAGTGGTTAGCAGTCTTGCTCTTGAAGTTGAAGTCTTGAGTTCGAATCTCTATGTGACTTTTATTTTGAAGATTTTATGTTCTTGATATATATGCTGAGATTTAATATTATTTGACTGAGTGTATGTTCAATAAGAGTCTTTGTTGTAGTGGTTATTGCTCTATACTTTGAGATTAGTTACATGGGTTCAAATCCCACCAGGTCATTTTTTTTGAAGAATTTTTATTATTGAGGTACTGTAACTTTTTGCTGATGTTTGTAGCTTTTCCCTCTTATATTGATGTTTTTCAATATTAGTGTGAAGTTTAATTGATATGAGTTGATATTTTGTCCATTTTTTGGTTGATATGTATTGATATTTGCATTTTTTAAATTTTCTCACATTGATGTTTTTCATTTTTCGGCTAACATTTTGGTAATAGGAGTTGATGTTTGTAGTATTATTTTTCTGATGCTGATGTTTTCTTTTTTTCAAATGAGGTTCGGGTATTAGGAGTTGATATTTGTAACTTTTTGGTGATATGGGTTGATATTTGTAGTTTTTTTAAAATAACAATTGTTGACGTTTTATGATTTGTTGAGTGAATAATTTATACTCTTGAGGTACCGTAGTTTTTTGTTGATGTTTTTATTTTTTTTCTCATGTTGATGTTTTTCATTTTTTGGATGAGTTTTAGTTGATTTGATTTTTTGTAGTTTTGTTTTGTTATATGGGCTGATATGTTTTGTTTTGTTTTCTCTCATATTGATGTTTTTCATTTTCTCGATGAGTTTTATGTGATAAGAGTTGATATTTGTAGTTTTGGGTGACACAAGTTGATTTTTTGTAGTGTTTTTTTCTTATGTTGACGTTTTTCATTTTCTGGGTGAAGTTTAGTCGATAGGAATTGATGTTTTTAGTTTTTGGTTGATATTAGTTGATTTTTATAGTTTCTAATAAAAATTGATAATTGAATATTTGTTGATGTTTTATGATTTTTAGTTGATGTTTTATGATTTTTAGTTGATGTTTTGTTAGTTGTAGTCGACGTTTTTTTTCATTTTTGTCGATTTTTATTTGATTTTCAATTTTTTACTGTTTTATTTGTTTTTTATATATTTTTTGCTCCAATTTTTAATTTGATGTTTTTATTTTTCATCGATGTTCTGCTGATTTTTACTGATACTTATAATTTTAAATTTGACTATTATATTAATTTTTTTCATTTTAAAAACATATTTTATTTTTTTGAATTATTTAAAAAAATCAGTTTGCAGATGCCGGGAAAATGATGGAATTGTAAAGCCAGGTTGCGAGCACACTACCTCATTAAAAAATCCAATAGGAAAAAGAGTACAGTGTTAAACTATTAACAATACTAAACTAAGAAAATATAATAAATGACATTTTTGATATCTTATCACCATCTCATTTTAATTTCATAATTTCTTTTATATTTATATAATATTGTAATTTTAGTTTTATTTATAATTAAAATTTCTTATATCTAATGAAAATAAGTCAACTAATATAGTTTATATTTATTCTCTTATATTAATGTTCATAATGAATAATAGTAACATTTGAAATGAATTTATAAATATATTGTTTTCAATATTTGTGAATGTGTTAAGTAATTTAAAATAAATAATATAGTAAATATTAATGAAAAAATAATGAAATGTGTAAAATAAGTTTATGAATAATGAATGATCATCATGTTCTTAAATGTCATTTTGCATAAAATCGCTAACAGCTAAAAGTTACATTTGTCAAACACTTTTGTAAATAGCTAATGGTCAAACAACTAACACAAACAGTTGGTCAAACTAGCTAAATGAAACAGTCCACAGCTAACCGCCAACGGCTGATTGCCAAACATGGCCTAAATGTTAAACAAGGAAGGATAGAGTTAGGGGTTATGGAACCATAATTTGAATAATTTGAATTAGCTCATGATTGTTATATGGCATCAAAGTTAAAGGTTGTTCAGATCGGTCCAGTGGACGAATATTCCCACTGAAAGGTTCGTGATCCATTTGTGTCCACATTTGTGGGATTAATAGTTCTATTGCACTTGAGGAGGCGTGTTGAGAGTCTCACATTGATGGTTGAAAAAATAATCGCTTAGTATATAAGATCATGAGTTTACCCCTACACCTCTATACAATACCAATTATTGGTTTTATGATAGAACCTCATGATTCTTAAAATTATTTAAACATTAAATTATCAAAATTAATTTTTCATGTCCTTCATTAGGTCTAAGATGTTATTTAGGAGTTTAAATGATAATGTTAAAGAAATACTTTACATTTGGAGTTCGAACATGTATTGGTTCTTAAACATGGTACGATATATTGAATGTATGTTTTTCATTCTGAAAATGGAAGAAAACCCATATTCCGGGACGTGATTTTTGACCCATAATCTTGTACACTAAGCAATTGCTTGGTCAACCATCGATGAGTGTTTGAAAATGTTGGAGGGTTTATAAGAGGGATGAGAAGAAATTATGAAAATTTGAGGCGATTGATGCCAGAATAAGCAATAAATTGCATCCAATGACGGTCAAAGGCTGTTGAACCACAGTGCATCAATTTAGATCTTCAATTATTGAACCAGTTGATAACTCCTTTGAATTCGAAACCCACTTCGATTCATGAATACGGTTTCGAAACGCTATGTTACGAAGTTGGTCGGTAATTGGAAAATTCCATCGTGAACTTCTTTTCTTTTATTGAAAGTTGTTTATCTAAGAGAAAGTGATTAAGAATCCGAGTTTGGAACCATAGTTGTGACCCTTTGTAATTGTTAAACGAAATGTGTTACAAACTCGACATCCGTGTCATATACAACTGATGTTCTTCCCAATTTCTACAATCTCAAAACATAATTTGCCATTCCCCTACTACCACCAATTCCAGTTTAAATTCGACCATGAATTTCTTTTCTTTTATTGAAAAAGTTGTTTATCTAAGAGAATATGATTAAGAATCCATGTTTGGAAACATAGTCGTGACCCTTTATAATTTTTAAATGAAACACGTAAAAAATCCGGCACCCGTGTTATACACAACCGATATTCTTCCCCAAATTCTACAATCTCAAGACCTAATTTGCAATTCCTCTACCATCACCAATTTCATATCAAAATAAATAAATCTAATCTTCCCAAATCATTACATTTCACAATTGGGGATCAAAATTGTAGATTCCAGTAACATCCAAGGCGTCTTGTTCTTCAATTCCCTATTTGCCATGGAGTAAGCCAAAAACGACAAACCACCCAGATCCGTCATCCTCCTACGGAAAATTAAAATGCAAAAAGGACACGAGTGCGGTCCACAGCCCATGGTAAGTCGGTGATTCTTCAATGAGGTGGAGGAGACACGCTTCATTGAATGACTACACCGTAAATGCACCGCGACCAAGGTGTTGAAAAATAATTCTATCTCTGATTTAAATTTTAAGTACATACTAGACCAATATCCATAAATCTGAGTCCCAACTCTTGTGTCTCATGGACACCAGGTATAAGTATTTTAGTTTGCAAGGAAATCAACCTGGGCAACAGATAAATATGACTTGTCGGAGTTAGGTGTGGAGCAACGATTAGTTTTTGAATGGGTGTGCTTGAATGTCCTTCCATCAGTAGGGCATGCGTGAGAACCCATAATAGACTTATAATCTTCTATTATATCATGGAAAAGAAACACATTCTTTAACACGGACAAATTTTTCGAGAATAGCAAGAAGGAATTTTCCAATGGCCATTTGATCACTAGTTTAACAAGGAGCATGCCCGTAGACCGCATGTGAATGACGATACCAGCAAATTCAGGGTGAAGGTGGTATGGAGATGGTCGCTAGAGGAGCAAAAATGGACAGGGAGTCATACTACATTTATATGTACTAGATTATACTCCCTCCGTTTCTCTATTATTGACACATTTTCCTTTTTAGGTTGTTTCTTTTATATTGGCACACTTTCCATTTTTTGTAAGATTCCTTCAATTGCATCCACACATTCTAATTTTTATACATTATACATTCAATTTCATCCACTCATTTTCTTCTCCTAAATCCAAACGCATAAACCTATGGTGTCACTTATAGAGAAACGGAGGGAGTATGCATTTTACAATACTCGTCAATTAATTCCAGATTAATAATTTAGAAATATTATATTATCCAAAAATATATTAAAATAGAATAATTTAAAAGTAAATCTTACCAACCTTGCATAATCTAATTACTATTTTAGAAAATAGAATTGGACACAATAACTTGAATATCTCATTCTTTTTTTTCCAATCAAAGAATGATCAACATGTTTTTTTTAGCAAATCTCATGTTAATCTAATGGTTAGACCAATAATAAAAACTTCGTTACTATAATTTTTAGAGTCAGACTATAATTATGATATTTTAAAATATATTTTAAATAATTTTCAAAATTATAAAAATCTCGTTACAATAAATAAAAAATAAAAATTAAATCCCCTCATTAATTATAAAAATAACTCTATTTAACCGTTAGTTTAAAATAAGAATTTGAAAAATTGGAATAATTTATTTTCCTGCAGTGATTTAAGTGATTTATATTATTAAAAAGACAAAATCTTGGGAAAGACCGTCTTTCCATAGACATATGAAAAAACGAGATTAAATTAGAATTATAGAAACGTATAAGCTTTTAGTTAAAATATTAAAATTTTAATATGAAAAATGAGGTTAAATTAGAATTATAGAAATGTATAAGCTTTTAGTTGAAATATTAAAATTTTAATATGCAACATGTAGTAGTTATAAGTTTATGACCCGATTAATACAATCCAAAATTTTTATCTTAATTTATTCTAATTTACAATTAAAACCTCGGTCTTTCCATAAGTTATAAAAACCGTCTTTCAAGAGATTAACTCATTAAAAAGTTGCGCGGTACTGTAGATTAAAAAGTTGATACAATCAAACTTTCCTATGTTTTAAATGTCTCATGTTCAAATTAGAAAGAAATAATTTTATTAAATTTGAAACTTTAGTCGTTTAAGAAGAACAATATGAATAATGAAGAGAAATAATCAATTTAAATAAAAATGAAGGCATGCATTTTATTTACCTAAACCAATCTATTAGTATTTAGATGATTTTTTTTTCCAAATGTGAGTGATTTCTTTAGGCTGAAGTTGGTAATCACAAATGGCTAATTATTTTTTAAATTATCTAATATAACATATATTTTTTCATTGCTAATAAGGTACTTCTTTGAACTATTGGGTAATATTCTTCAGTGAAAGATTTATATATGAATTCGGAAGACTCTTCGGACAAAATTATCATTGTAACATTTTTATCACTTTTATTGACTGATTTTATAGGAAAATCCCAACTAAAAGATTACAACTATTGCATACCATAATGTGATTCTCATTAAAACACATTGCATACTATAATTGATCATTGCTAGCTTTCACGGACAATATAATTTGGAGATTGAATGAGAAAAAAATTATATTTTGCTGTGAAAACTTTTCAACCAAAGTTACGAAACAAAATCTTTTTCTTATGAATTAATAACAATAACATTTCATATTTAAAAAGTTTAAAGAAGTTCTGCAGGAACTATTGAACGCATTAAAAAATAACAAATTCAAAACCATGATCACCCCTCAAACAACCAAGTCACATTGAGCACATTCCTCTCATCCAATGCTGAATTCAGGTTGGTTACAGTTAGGGGCGGAGCCAGGATACATTCGTGGCGGGGCTGATCTATTGGTTAAAAAAATCTCAATTTTTTTCCATTATCAGAGGGGGCTGATATTTTTTTAAAAATTTTTTACTACCCGAATTTCCCATAATTTTTATCTCGGCGGGGGCTGGAGCCCCCTCCAGCTCCCATGTAGATCCGCCCCTGGTGACAGTGCTATAAACATATTTCAAGCCAATATTCTCGGTGGTAACATTTTCCCTGGAGGCTACATCCCCAGAGGCTACTGTTCCTCGCCTCTAAAAAGAAATTCATTGGGCTAGCGTTGGATGGAGTCGAAAATAAGTGAAAAAGTCACACCAAAGCTGGAATGCAATTATGGGTGTGGGCAAAAAAATCGAAAATTGAATTATCCAAATTGGAATTAACTAAACCGATCAGTTTAACCAATTTGGATATTCGAATAAACCAAAAACCGATTAAACCAAACCGACATTCACCCCTAAATGCAATAGCTGTAGAATGCTATCTGAAGTCAACGAAGGCATATGAAGCAGCACTGCACAAAATAAGTAGAACTCCTCTTTACTCATACAATACCACGTTGAACTTGAAGTTTTCAAAAACTTTAAGCCATACAAGAAAGTAATGCATTTCATGCATCTCCGAATTAGTTTTCAGCTTTGAGAAGTTTTATATATCATAAGAGATTGACTTGTCTATGTGCTGTTCTATTAGATCTTTTAGGTCCCGACTGCAACTCGATGGTTATGCCATGCACGATATCCCTACAGTCTACATGCGATCAATAGACTCCTGCAACCATGACATATTTACTTCCTTGAACATAATTTCTTTCCAAAAGATAGGAAAAAATAGTTAATTCTACAAAACAAAAAAGTATTTTTTTACGAGGTACAAAGAGAAATAGGAATTTCTATTTATTTGTTACGAAACTGACCATAGACCAATTGCACTTTTTAGCCTTCATAACTAATGTGATTTAGGGTCAACCCTAGTGCAAGAAATTAATATCACTAACTGATAGCTTAACCATTTCCCCCCATTCAGATAATGCATAGAGCGACTTGGACACATTAGCTTTCACTCATTCAGAAAGAAATTTAGGCAAACATAGATAAAATCAAATTAGATAATACCAATATATTTTTGGGTGGCGTTGTTGCATTATGAAAATTGCAGACCTTTAACTCGATCACCAAAGTAAAGTTATAGGTACATGATTTCATGAACAAAATGTCATAGGTTAGAGCCATAGATTCATGCTATCATCTGAATTAAAGTAACAAACAAAAAGATACAAACTTGAAAACTAATTAGTGATCACACTCACCTTACTATGCCCATTCACGAAAACTGAAAGATGTCAAATTTGGCAATACAGTAACTCTTGAAGCCATGTAAAAGTGTGAAAGAGGTTTGCATACTCAGAGTTGGGGTGGTAAATGGGCGGCCGGGTTGAATACGGGTTGGGTAATATAAGCAACAGGAAAATATGGGTATGTGAACTGTTTCAATCCTTTTTATAACGGGTTTAAAATGTGTGCGGTCAAAACGGGTCGGTTTGAAACCCGCTCGACTCACGGGTTAAAAAAGGGTAAATCCACATGTTTCAACCTATATATTGACTCATATGAATTTATTTACCAAATCATATGGGTAAACCCTGAATTTCAACCCATATGTTCTAATATATAAATCCATATGAGCTGACATAAAAAATTGAAATGTTCATGAAAACGGAGCCAAGGAAATATAAAAATTGAACCAGATTTAGTTCCTAACTAAGTCTGACTTCAAATATATCACTTCTAAAATATCTACTTTTAATGAGTCTACATTCTTTTCACAAGGAACTATGTTCCATCCAAGCGAAACAATTTATGTAGCAGCATTAACAACTGGAGTGTCGACAACATGCCCAAGTTGAATTGTACTTTTAGTGGAAATACCCAACCACATTTTGCACAAGATTTCATAAAGCATTAGCATGTAATTAACCTTAATACAAAAAGAGCTATTGTAGATACACACTTTTAAGTTCCGCACATGCCACCTATGTCGTCAAATTTTGGAAATTTATGTGTAATTAAAACATCGCGGTGGAAAATAAATGGTATTATAATAATTAATACATGGGGAAACATGAGCTAACCGAGAAATCCATTCCAGCAGTATCTGCGTCAGCAGGAGCTAAGGTATAGGAAAAAAGAGAGTTAAATGTTCAGTTCCTTTACCGGAATCACATATGCCCATAGGTATCAGTTCAGAAATAAGAATAAAATAAATTACCTTCATTATCATCTTCACCAACCCACTTATCCCAATCTACTTTGACGTAATGAGGAGTTTTCCCATCTCCCTGCAACAGTTTGTTCCACCATTTATTCTCAGCTTTCATCAACATGCAAAATATATGTCTCACACCAATGTTTATCTTGCTTTCCTATAAAATATAAACATTTAGTAATAAGAAACTGAGTAATATCATTATTGCACTAACCATTAATCAGTATTCCATGCAGAATGTAATACAATGCGTTCTACACACAAGGCATTCATATATGATGCAGACAGGAACCAAATCACAGATTCTTGTATCTCGAGTAAAGAACATGAGAGGTATATAGATAAAGGGTTTATCTGATAATTAGGCAATAAAAAAAACAAAGACAGAGGCTATACAAGTAATAAAACTCACCTATATGTTAGCTTTATCAAAAAGCTCAAGTTTGAGCTTGTAAGTTGTAGCCATTCTTATAAGCTCCAGTTGATGAAGGTTAACCTTCGCATCTTCAGCATCTGCCAACATCACGGTGAAGTAGACTTTGTCCTCCCTCTCTGCCCATTTCACATAAGGATGCCGACTACAAAATGACACCCCTTGTCAGTGGAAATTTGTAAGACTAAGAAAAAAATGTTCCGGAACTCATATAAGGTAACCTTTGTAATGAAACTTAAGAAAGGAAGGCAATGTCCGTGCGATTTCAGCCGTAAGCATGGCATGGGTCAGTCATCTCAACATTATAGTCTTTGAGAAGGATAGCCTGCAAATACCAATGCCGTGAC
>JAULKM010074390.1:0-11825 GCA_032355605.1 Rubia tinctorum
TATATATTGTTAGTTTCGTGCAGTTTTGTCCTTTGTGATATAGATCAAGAAGTGTAGTTTAAGAGTTTATGCATTTGATTTACACCCACTTGTCAATTGTATATTTGTTTTGCCTTTCCTTGATATTCATTTCATTTTCTTTTGCCACGTCTTTATGTTATTTTAGTACATTTGCTGAAAAATATAGGGTTGTAATTGCACTTTCAAATTTTACAGGGTTAGATTGGCACTTTCAGAAAATATTAGGGTTAATTTTGTATTTACTATATATATTTTTTAATAATGCATATGGTAATTATTAGATGAAAAAACTTTATATTCAATTTTTTATTTTCAATTTAAATATGTGATGCGAATGTTACATGTTAATTAAACTAAATTTATAATTAAAAATATCGCAAAACACGCGGGGATAAAACATATGGTTTAAAATGAGAAATTGAGGCTGCAAATTTGGCATCTTGCTGAGCTAATAGAAGAGTAGATGTATTAGGCAAGAAGTTGGTTCCACAGTTGGTTAAAGTCGATTAACAAGATTAAGGAACCGATGGGTAGCAGCAGTACGAGAGAGGGTTCGAGTGGTATATCGGGTTAAGACATGCCTGCCATTATGTTTCTTTGTTCTGTACTTCAGTGAGCTTAGCATGGTGATTATTATTATAGGTTGAGCATGAATAGCAGAAAGAAAAGACTTAGGTCTGTTTGAGATTGCATGTGTGTTGACGAATCAATCTTAAAACAATAATTTGATGCTTTCCGAGCATGTTACTGTATTACACTATAAGTTACTATTAATTTCAATCTTTTTTCTGATCTCAATATTGCACCTCAATTTAACATTTAAAATTTCCTTTTCCTCTTTCATTTCTCCTAATTTGCTAAACTCGCTGCCATGTGCTTCTATCCCATCTCCAGCATCATCAACTTCGACGGAGATGATGCTCCTAAGACAGTGCAGTTTATCCATCAATAAAATTTTTGTAACATGCTTCTCTTTGTGTAATTATTTGGTAATGTTAAAGATTGTTGTGTAATTACTTTGTTTTGCATTCCCTTAAATATTCTCAAAATTCACCGTTTGTTGTTTTTCAGGTCTGGTGAAGTATATTTCCCTGTCCAACTCTTGCTTCTTGACTAATACATAGTTAAGTTACTTGGATTGGTTTAAAAACATGGATTCCAACAAGAGCCCAGGTATGTTTCGTTTCTATGAAACCAATTAATGAAAGTTATTGCATGTCTACAATAATTTTAGCAGTTTTCTGGGCCAAAAAGTTTAATTTATGCGTTTTATAAATGTTGTGTTATGAATTGATCCTAAATTTAATTAAGATAAACATGGCTTGCTCAGTTTTCTTAAAGTTATGGGCATATAGTTTTACAGACTTGCTCGCATGCATTCATTAAATTAAAATAATTTCATCAGTGATTGTTTTGAATACTCATTTTTGAACTTGATTTTATTCATTCTTAAATCCAGTTGATGAAAGTGATAAGAATACAAAAAGAAGAAAAGCTTATTCTGAGATGCCACCTGAGAAGAAACAAAAACGTTTACTTCAAATGAAAGAATATAATGCGTCAAGGAAAAGTTTAACGGCTTCAGGAGTAGATGTGAGAATCTCACAATTGAATTCAATTTCCCACAGTTCAACCGGTACGTTTCAATAAATATTTAAACATTTGGAAGTAATATTTTAGTTCATATGATATTTTGATTGGTTCCTCTTTTTATACCAATTTGATTTTAAATTGTTTATGTGATTTGAAACGAAAAATATGTAGGTCAAGTGTTGAAAACAAGAAAAAAGCATGCTGGACTGTTGGATAATGTTCCGAATTGTGCTAGAGTGTTGCCTAATATTGATGATTGTAGGCATTGTAAAGCTAAACTGTTCAAAGGAGAATCAACTGTTTTTTGTTGTGGTGGAGGTGAAATTTATTTTGAACCCATTCCAATACCCGAGAAGCTGCGATCATTGTTAGTTGGAGAAACACCACAATGCAGACATTTTAGGAATAATATCAGGACTTACAACAACAATCTTGCCTTTACGACTTTTAGTGGAAGTTATGACCCGAATTTGACTGCAAATTCGGATGGTGTGTATACCTTCAAAGTGCATGGTCAAATACACCATTTTCTGAATCCTTTGAATAACATGGGAAAACATAAGGTATCAGGAGTTCAGCTTTATTTCTTTGACACGGATCATGAAGAACTACGTGAACGACTTAAAACATGGGACAAATTTGAAGAGGAAACTATGAAACTGTTAATGGAAATTCTTAGAGAAAATCCATATTGTCAATTCTTCAAGCAGCTGAAAATGATTCCCGATCTTGAAACCAAAAGAATAGTTCTTAGTGCAAATCCAAATCTAGATCAAAGAAGGTACAATCTTCCAAGTGTTTCTCAGGTTGCAGCTATATATGTACCAAGTGAAGATGAAGACTGTGATAAAACTGTTCCAGTTCAGGTTTATGGCGTGGAGGGAAAATCGTATACTATAAAGCAGTACTATGGTTGTTATGACCCCATGCAATATCCTCTTATGTTTCCCGGTGGGCAGCCTGGTTTTCACCTAAATATCAAGAGGATTAGAAAGAGGCATTTGGTTCTTAACGATGATGGGCAAACAATATTGCAATTTGATTCTCCGGAGTCTCTTATTGATGCAGAAACTAAAGGTATTTAACTTTTTTTATTAAAGTATATTTGTTTCATAATTAATTTATATATGTTATTTTAATTATTTATAATTTTTATGCAGTTGTGAGAGATGGTAAAAGAAATAAAGAAGCTGTTACTCCAAGGGAGTACTATTACTATAAGCTACAAATAAGAGATGACGATTTATCAATGCTCTTACACGTCGGACAATTATTGCAGCAATTTGTGGTTGATATGTATATTAAAATTGAGACATGCAGATTAGAATTCTTAAGATACAAGCAAGCTGAATTTAGAACCGAGATGGTACAAGGTATTGTTGATGGTGTTGGTGCAGGTTTAGTCACTGGTTCTGCTCTTGGTAGGCGTATTGTATTGCCTTCCTCATTTATTGGCGGACCTAGGGATATGCGACGTAGATACCTTGATGCTATGGCTATTGTTCAAAAATTTGGTAAGCCTGATGTGTTCTTGACTATGACTTGCCATCCATATTGGCCAGAGATTGACAATAATTTGAAGTATGGAGAAACTGGAAATGATAGGCCTGATTTGTGTGCTAGAGTTTTTAAGGGTAAAGTTGAGCAATTGAAGGATGACTTGGTGAAAAGAGAAGTTCTAGGTGCTGTGCAATCTTTGATATATGCTACTGAATATCAGAAAAGAGGTTTACCTCATGTTCATATGTTGATCATTTTAAAACCAGGAAGTAAACCATTGGGTCCATATGGTTATGATCGCATTGTGTGTGCTGAGCTACCTGATCCTGACAAAGACCCTCATTTATTTGAGGTGGTCACAAAAAATATGATGCACGGTCCGTGTGGTAAGTTGAATCCAAAGTGTGCATGCATGAAGAATGGAAAATGTAAATTTGGCTTCCCTAAACCTTTCATGCAATCAACATGTCATGCTGAAGATGGTTATCCATTATATAGAAGAAGAAATGATGGCCGAACAGTTAGAATACGAAAAGTTGACATGGGCAATAATTGGGTAGTAGGTTATAATCGCTATTTAGCAGCAACATATGGTTGTCATATTAATGTTGAGATATGTTCTACTATTAAGCTCATCAAATATGTACACAAATATATTTTCAAGGGCAGTGACAAAATTGGTTTTGCATTTCAAGGTGATTCAGAAGATGAGATAGTTGATGAGATTAAGCTTTATCAAGATGGTCGTTGGGTTGGACCGTCTGAAGCTGCATGGAGAATTTTTGGTTTTAAGCTAAATCACATGAAGCCGGCTGTATATACATTGCAAGTGCATCTCCCTGGACAACAATTTATTACTTTCAAGAAAGATGCAACTCTTGAAACTATTGCTGCTAATGATTTCTTACAAAGAACAACGTTAACGAGCTTTTTTTGGATGAACAAGTATAATTCTGATTCAAAAAGGATGAAACTACTTTAC
Source organism: Rubia tinctorum (assembly GCA_032355605.1). Taxonomy (NCBI): domain Eukaryota; kingdom Viridiplantae; phylum Streptophyta; class Magnoliopsida; order Gentianales; family Rubiaceae; genus Rubia; species Rubia tinctorum. Next base: position 4,097 of record JAULKM010074390.1, read on the forward strand.
AAAGAGTTTCCAGAACATTTTGTGTGGTCCACTGAAAAGAGGTCTTGGTCAAAGAGAAAAAGTAAACAAGTTATTGGAAGATTAGTTGCTATCAGCCCTAGGGAAGGTGAAAGATACTATTTAAGGTTGTTACTCTCTCATGTTAGATGCCCGGAGTCATATGAAGATTTAAAAATTGTTAACAGTATAGAACAATCTTCATATAGAGAAGCAGCATTAGCACTTGGATTACTTAGTTCAGATGATTATATAGAAGAGGCATTGGATGAAGCTTCTACTTTCCACATGCCAGGTACGTTAGATTTTTAAATATGTGTATATATATGTATATATATGAATTAATATAAAATACATGTTTATTTTATCATGTTTAATGTCTATATTTTATATGTTAAATGGTGTTAAATATTTAATGTCATTTGGTCTTTTTGCACGAGTATTTTTGGTTTAAATTATACATGCAGTAGTTACATCTTGTTAGACATGTTATGTGAAGCTCAGAGTCAAAGTTGCAGCTCTGGCCCTCCACTCTATGTAATGTTTTTAGTTTAGAAATCCACATGAATCTCATCTCTTTTATTTGGTTTAGTTCAGTGTTTAGAAGCAATATAATTAGTGCATAAGTTATTTTGGCCTCTCTTTTAGTGTAAGGGAGGTAGTTTTGTTTATTGAATCATTGTTAATTGGATTTACATGTCGAGATTTAGATTGAAAATGTGTGATGTGAATGTTGACTACATGCCGCTTTATGTGGTTCCTCTGAAGTACTTGTCATAGTTTCAGTTAATTTGATTGTGTATAGTGTTATAGATTATTATTTTTGGCATTATTGTGGTTGGGAAAAGAATATTGTTGTCATAGTTTATTAGACAATAAAATGTGCAAAGGAGACAAGTTCAATGATTTGTTTTTCCTTGTCTGAAAGGATATGATCTATAGACTATCCTCATTAGAATCGGTGAAATCATGATAGTGATTTCATTGGCTTGCTTTCTTGTGATTACATGTAATTATATAACCTTCCCAGTAATATTATGCTAGCTTTTGCCATTGCAATGGTATTCACCAAAAATATAATATATTTTATATTTCTGTATTTAGGAAAGAATAACAAAAATCATTTGTTTTGGAGCAATGCCTAATGGAGTAACATAATTTTGGATCATAATGTAATTATCCAAGACTATGTATAATTAATCAATGAAAGAGCTCACATTTTAATTCCGTCATCAAACTAAAATTCAATTCATTTTTCAATTTTCTCTTCTAAAAGTCTGACTTTTATTTATTTTATGGAATAATTTAATTCAGGTACCTTGAGATCTTTATTTGCCATTTTATTGGCATTTTGTGCTCCACAAAATCCAAATAAGTTGTGGCAGAAGTATAAAACTGAATTATGTTCAGATTTTGTGAAGAATGATGAAATTCTCACTCATATACAAGAATCGTTAATACAAAGGAAAGTGCTTCGAATTATTAACGATTTTTTGGTTGAAATGAATAAGGATCTTCGATCTTATGGGATATTAGATGATTTTGATTTTGATACAGATGATTCACTAGAGACTCGAGAAATATTAAGTGAAAAAAGTATTCAAGTTTCTGCAGAAGAATTGTTGCTCTGTACACAACTAAATGACAACCAACAAACAGCATATGATCAAATACTTGAAAGTGTTGCTGGTGAATCTGGAAAATGTTTTTTTATCGATGGTCCTGGAGGCACTGGAAAAACTTTTCTATACAGAGCTTTATTTGCAAAGATAAGGTCAGAAGGTCATATTGCATTAGCCGTTGCATCATCTGGTGTTGCAGCTTCAGTTTTACCTGGAGGAAGGACGGCTCATTCAAGATTCAAATTGCCTCTTAATTCATCTGACAAGCAAGTTTGTATTTTGAGCAAGCAAAGTGGTCTAGCGAGATTGATTATTGATGAAAAATTAATCCTTTGGGATGAAGAAACTATGACAAGGCGGGAATCTTTAGAGGCAGTTGCCATGTTGTTGAAAGATCTCATGGATTCAGAAGCTCCTTTTGGAGGCAAAGCTGTTTTGTTTGGAGGTGATTTCAGACAAACTTTCCCAGTTATACCTGGAGCATCTAGGGAAGAGATGGTGTTACCATCTATTGTTTATTCAAAGATGTGACCAAAACTTGAAAAGTTGAAGCTACAACAAAATATGCGAGCAATTAACGATCCCAAATTTTGTTCATATTTATTACAGATTGGTGAGGGAACAGAGCCCGTTGATTATACTAAAGAAATTGAATTTCCATCTGATATTGTCATTGTTGGAAAAGAGGAATCATTGGAGAAATAAGTCTTATACATTATAATTTTAAAATCATATTATTTAATTTGTCAATTTAATGATGCATTGTCATTTATCTTTTTACAGGTTAATTGAATGTGGTTTTATTAATTTAAAAAGCTATGCTATAAATCCAATAGAAATGGTTGGTAGATGTATTTCAGTTTCAACAAATTCATGTGTGGACTAGATAAATGCTTTTCTAATTGAAAACTTTTCCGGGTGAACCTGTTCTATATGTCAACACTGATAGGACTCTAAATGAGAAAATCAAAGTGACTATGAGGATTCCCTTAATACCCTAAATCCAAAAGGGTTGTCTTCTCATAAACTCATATTGAAGCTAAATTGTCCTATAATGCTCATATGGAATTTGAATCCAACATAAGGTTTATGTAATGACACCAGATTGATTTGTAGAGAGCTTTGTCAGTCCACTATAAAAGCTGAAATAGCTTTTGGATCGTTTAACGGTAAACATATTTCTATCCCTATAATACCGTTGATGTATGATGAAGGGAGGAAACATACTATTCCGTTTAAGAGATTTCAATTTCGAGTAAGGCTTTTCCGCAATGACTATTAATAACTCACAAGGTCAAACATTGTATTTTGTAGGATTTTATTTGGAACAACCAGTGTTCTCACATGACCAACTTTATGTTGCTCTGTCGCGGGCTAAAACATCAGGAGCAGTAAGAGTTCTCTTAACTCCACCAACTTTTGAAGAAACAAGATTGGACAATAGAACCAAAAATATAGTTTTCACTAAAAAATTTGGTGATAATTAATTACATGAAGAGAAATTAAAGGTGTCAGGTGAGGACATTTTTCCCATTATTTCTTAACCTTCTTTCGTGTCTTTTAATCATTAGTTCTTGTAGTTACATTTATAATTCCTAACTCTTGACCATGAATTGCCTGCAAGGTCAATCCATTCACTACATGGCTTCAGATGGTCAAGCACCGAATTACAAATCCTTCATTTATGCACAAAAAGCCAATGGGTCTTCAAACTAACTTGTAGAATAAATAATCAATTCATCAACATGTAAGGCCCAGCTTACTCAACTCAGAGTTGTGAAGATGTCTCTACCTCATGAACGATGGAGCATTTTCCCAAGCTGGAATGTTTGGTTTTTATTTAATGTGTCATTGATGTTTCTAGAGTGTGAAATGATTTTTTATATTTTTGATGCTGATGTATCATATATTTTTTTAAATATTAGTGTCACATATTGGTGAACATTGTACATATAATGTGGTTATGATTAAATTTTCATTTGACATTTCAATATTTCATTTTTCAAGTGCATTTTAAATGTTTTTATTTCATATTTAATCAATCTATTTTGATGTTTTTATTTAATATTTATTATATTTAAAATAATAAAATGTAAAAGTTATTAGTTGCAATATTAAAAATTTATTGTGCAACGTGTAGTAGTTATAAAGTTTATAACCCGATTCATGCCACCCAAAAATTTGCACTTTAAATTTCTTCTAATTTTCACTTTAAATTTTGGTCTTTCCATGACTTATGGAAAGACCGTATTTCAATAGGCAGACTCTTATATTAAACCTTTTTATTTGATTTATAAACATTCTAATTTGATTCTTTAATCGCTATAACTTATGTTTAACTATATTATCTACTGATTTATTTTACTTGATACCTAAATAATTGAATTCAATAATTAATAATTATTTTAATATTTAACTAATTTAATTTGAGGTTTTAATATTTTAACTGGATTAATTATTTAATTTAATTTATTTCATGTTGAAAGGGTTAAAAACATTTATCCCTTTTAGTTGAAAAGCTTTCTTTTCTGCGTTTTAGTTGACTTCTTCAACAGTCGCCGGCGCAAAAACGGCGGGAAACCCAGAATTCGACACCGATACATCCACAATTCGTCAATTCAATCGCCCCTTCTTTCCGACGAAACGCACAACGGAGTTATTCACGTTAAACGATGCTGAGGATCAATTGAAACGTGCTTCGTTTCCTCAACGGAGCCTGTTCCTTCTCTAATTGAAACTTCAATTTTGAAATTTTACGAGCATCTATGTGTTTAATTCGTCCATAAAATTAGTCTTGTTCATAGAATGGAATCGTTACAACTTGATTGTCTTGTCTGTCATAATGTTTGGCTTTAAAAAAAGTTGAGTGGCGCGTATGCTCTGTTTGATGAAATGACCGTGTAAGATGTTGGTGTTCAAACTAAAAGAGCAACAATACAAGCAACCCTACAGCTGCTACTACTTTGTGTATTTAGTGTCGAGCGCTTGGATAGGAGATGAGTGGAATTTTTCTTGATCGACTATAAATTTTATCCGACCTTTTGTTATTGTGAAATTGCTTAATAGAGTCCACACCTGAGAGTTCTAAGTTCTAACCCATAAGATGTGGGCATGTAAAATGGAATTTTTATAATCTGTTTTGTAGTTGCTGTGCATATCACACTGTAATTGGTTTGACATCAGTGAAAGGCAGCAAATATATTGAGCCCAAGTTCTTTGCATGATCCTGATTTTCACTTGCCGATGCCTACAGAGCAGCATACATGATAACATTTCTATGATATGGACAAGGCTAACTATCAGTGTATCTCTTCTTTTGCAGACATTGAAGGAGTTGGAGAAGGCAATTGTGTCGTCTCCATTGGGTTTGAATCCGAGACCAGATGACCAAATATTGATTGCTTCTATCCCTCCATAAGAATTTCATCTAATTCTCTCTTCTCATATGATATGATAGGCACAAAATCTGCTGTTTATAGCTCATCCCTTGTTGATTAAGTTAGAAATTAACATTTTTAATTGGAATAAGCAGGTTAACAAAGGAGCATATGCAGTTTTTCTTTTATCAATCCTTTACTCTATTTCTCTTCTACTTTGCAACTTCTCTTTTTTGTCTGCCATGTATACCATTGTCTATGCTTCATGCAAGCTGTTTGTAAGGTAGTAGCTTAATCAGCTTAAGATGCAGAGCAAAGTATACGACATGCTTGCCAAAAGGTATAGGTGATGTATTGTTTTACTCTGCTCTACTTTCAAAACTATGATGCAAGATATATACCTAATCAATGACGTTAATCGATTTTCAAACAACGTGTCAAAAAATGGACTTGCTTAAGTTTGAGAATGGCTCTATGGTATCTTAAACTTAAATTGATGAATGCTTGTTATCAAACTATGCTTATGCAGGCACTTGACATAATAAAGGAAGTTGTGTCAAAAAAGACTAAAGATGACTCGAAAAAGAAGGGAAGAGATGTTGAGGCAAGCATTTGTCCTGTTCTATTATTTGATATTGTTGTCTTTGAGTTTAGGTTCTTATGCTAAGCGAATTTTATCTCGCAGAACGCTCCGCTACGTACCATGGGAACAACGTACTCTAAAGATACAAGATTCTTCTTAATTTGGAACTACAAGCGCAGGTTACTCCCTCAACTATTATCTACCACTATCTATATCTACTAGCTGTTGATGTGTATATAATGTTTTTCGTTAGGTGTTTGCCAGAATTTGATGTATCCCGGGAGCGCTGTTGTCGATAAATCATTGGGATGATGATCTGATTACTACTTCAGGGCGCGAAAAAATTTCTCCCTTTTAAGATGTTGCTTCTGGTTTTGAGCTTGGAGTCCGAACTCGAATCAACAGAGCAGTACACTGAAAAGATTGAGTGTACCATTTTTCCAGAAAATGGTGTTTCAGCTTCACTATGAGTACAAAATGACCATAACATGGCATATGCAACTATGCAACCGACGAGTACCTGAAAAGCATAATATTTATAACTAGAATCCAATGAACAGATGCATCTTCTTCTCCACTTTTTTTGTTGGTTCAGTTTGTGCATGAGACATGCCTTATACCTTGTGTAGAAAACAGGTAGATGGAAGGGGTCAACGAGCAAAGGTAAAGTTAATTCCGAAGTGAGACTTCCCACATGTTATTCATTTTATCAGCTTATCTTTATTTCTCATTTCTGATGCATCTCTTCATTTTTGACAGTCTTTCATGTCATGGATGAATTGAATAAGCTGTCTAAGAATAATGTGGCTCAAAGGATTCAGCAGGTGCCCATTCAGCTTCAATCCTTGCCATATCAGGTCATATGGTCATAGTTCTGATATGGAGCTTGGTGCAATATGGTCATATTTTTTATCAGAAGTGTAAAATATATCTGATCTAAGCTTACGGTATGATATCAAACATCTTTACTGGATAACTTCAAAAGCTGGGTACCCTTCTCGTGTCTTTCTAATTTATATACATACATTGCGCCTCATGTTCATCGGTTGAGTGCTTATACTTTCGGGATTGAGATTTATAAGTTTAGGAGTGGTAAATTTTTCTGCCATGGTTCTGTTTCTATCTGCCTTCTCCCTCGAGCTATAATATGTATTGTTTTCATATTCTTCTTTGGTGGAAAACTATATACTACTATGCTTACTGAGGTGAGGCTTCTGGGCAGGGAACTTGCCATAGAATTGGAGGAAAAGAGAAATGTAATTTTGAAAAGTATGTCCCTTTGCACTTTTTCCCTCACATTATCCCGAGATCTTTCTGATTTAGGAATTACAGCAGGAATGATTTTTTTTTTCATATCAGATGATAGGTCGCTTATTGAGGTGTTCAGGCTGTTTGATTACCACTGAACACAAAATTGTTGCAAGAATTACTGAAGAGGTTGAAAGTTCGTGAAAGATTGTAGTTGCGCTGTGGTTTTTATGAGAAAATAGGAGGTTCTTAGAGCGTGAAATATCAATCTAGCTTTGTAGATTGGCATCAAGGATGTGATAGAGCAGTATGCCCTCCATATGGAAGTAAAGAAGATCTTCTTCATCTGGTGATATCATTTGTTCATAACTAATAATACGAGTATTGCTTGATTGTTTTAAAAATATGTAGTTCCATTAAAATGTTCTTTGCCATGGTGTTCATTTAAAAGCTGAGATCAAATTTAAAGGCTGAGGACAATATATGCAATACTAATACAACTTTGTTGATGTAGACCATCAATAAAGACAGACTTTAAATCATGTAGAAATAAAAGATTCATGTATTAAATAAATAGATATAAAATGTATATCAACAAAGAAAATTTCATCACACTCAAAACTATGTAACTTAGCTTAAGAACCCAAAACTTTTAATTCAAATTTCCTAATTACCAAAATTTAAAAAATAAAATTAAAAATCAACTAGAACCAAAGCTCAAACATATTATTAGCATTCTAACGCTAATGTTTATGGACTAATAACTACAACTTTATGATCTGAAGATGAACCAATAACTTCAACTTCATCTTCAGAACTTTCTTTTACATCAGAAGTATCACCTACAAATATACCCATTTTAGATTAGTCACAACATACGGGATAGGAGATTCAAGATGTAA
>JAULKM010074401.1:0-11825 GCA_032355605.1 Rubia tinctorum
AGAGCAGTTAATCCTACTTCTAAAAGACTGGATAGAGTCTTGGCTAATCAAACCTTCAGTGATTATTTCAATAAATCTTCTGTTCAGGTATTGAATATGACCACTTCAGATCACTCTCTTTTGCTCTTACAGATTAGTTCAAATAAGACAACTTACCCTAGGCCTTTTAGATTTCAGGATATGTGGTTCTTAAGAGATGATTTCACTAAACTAATAGCTAACAGCTGGAATGAGCCTCTAGAAGCTCAGGGTCATCTTAGGGTAGTTTTAAAACTACAGAGGTTGAAAAATGAAATTAATCAGTGGAATAAAATGGATTTTGGTAATTTAAGGAACACCATAAGAAATTCAGAACAAAAGGTTGCTGAACCGGAGGAAGTTTATGATAAATCACATGAAATCTCTCATATAATAGAGTTGAATCTGGCTAGAGTTACACTAACTAGATCAATATTGGAAGAGCACACCTTTCTAAGGCAGAAAAAAAGGGAGAATTGGTTAAGGGATGGGGACTGCAATTCTAAATATTTTCATAGAGCTATTTCAGAAAATAAGGCCAGACTATCTATTCTAAAAATTAAGGATTCTGCTAATACATGGATACAGGGGCAAGAACAAATAGGAGAAGCTGCTGTAAGCTTTTTTAAGAATCTATTGAGTGATGAAAACACGGATAAAACTGGACAAAATCTTTCATTTTTACTACAAGAATGTAAACCCATAGTGACTGATAAACAGAATCAGGAACTGCTTAAGCCTATCATTATTGATGAGGTTAAAGCAGCAGTCTTCAACCAAAACCCTTTAGCAACACCTGGTCCTGATGGATTCACTGGTATTTTCTTTAGGAAATCATGGTATATCATACATAGGGACTTACATCAGGCAGTTTTAGAATTTCAATTAGGAGTTCCAATTCCAAGGGCTATTGGCAGTTCCTTTATAACCTTAATCCCTAAAAACCCAAGCCCAGTATCTTTTTCAGAATATAGGCCAATTAGTTTGTCTAACTTCATCAATAAACTAATGGCTAAAATACTTGAAGATATGATTAAACCCCTAATGAACTCAATCATATCGGAAGATCAGTATGCTTTAATCTCAGGTCGTGACATAGTAGATAATATTCTGTTGATGAAGGAGGCAGTGCGATTAATTGACCAGAAAAATGAATCACTGAACTTAACCCTTAAAATTGATATGATGAAGGCCTTTGACAGAGTTTCTTGGGCAACACTTAACTCCTTAATGTTGAGATTAGGTTTCAATGGTAACTTTGTTAAAATCATCATGAATAACCTAAATGCTATATGGTTTTTTGTATTGATAAATGGTATTCCTCAGGGTTTCTTCAAACCATCCAGGGGTTTAAAACAGGATGATCCTTTGTCTCCCTTTATTTTTAACACACTGATTGAAATGTTGTCAATTAATCTGAAAAAATAATTTCTAATACAAAATTTAAAGCATTTTAAAACAACTGGTAACTCATTACCATTAACCCATTTATCTTTTGCTAATGATACTGCCATTTTTGTTTCCGGAACAACCAGGACTTTAAAAAAACCTGATGAAATTTGTTGATATTTTTCAGAGAGCAACTGGTCAAAAAGTTAATATCTTTAAAAGTGAATTTTATTCAGGTAAACTAAGTAAGAAAAAATTAGAGGAAATCACTAGAATAATTGGTATGAAACAAGGGACTCTACCCTTCTCATATCTGGGAGTAAATATCTACAAGGGAAGAAAGCTTAACCTTCATTTTAATCACTTAATAGATAGAATTGAACATAGATTGGAAAACTGGAAAAATAAATGGTTATCTGCAAAAGGGATGTTAGTATTGATTAACCATATTCTATGTTCGATTCCTCAACATTCTTGGTCAGTGATAGCACCAACAACACATACCATAGAAAGAATGGAAAGCATTTTCAGTAATTTCTTCTGGGGGAGAACTGAAATGGGACTAAAATGACATTGGATATCCTGGCCAAGAATCTGCTACCCAACCAAGGAAAATGGACTTGGCCTGAGAGATCTTAACACAGTGGTGTTATCTTTTTCAGCTAAGATTTGGTGGAAACTCCAGTTGGGAGCTTCCCCTTGGGCTAGATTTATGTGGTCTTTACCGGATAACTATAAAACATCTGAAACTTGGACTAGATATAGATATGTGGATAGTTTCTGTCAAGTACATTCTCAGGTGATCGTTGGAAATGGAAATGCAAACGTATGGACTGCAAATTGGACAGGAGCAGGATCTCTGATCAATCTATGACCAGCTAATGTACAGGTACCTGAACCTTTTTTACAGATTAAGAACTTCAAGGTACGGTTCCCTCATCTAGCTCCCATTTTATCTCAGTATCTACCTTTTCATATTATGAGTGAGATGAACAAGGATCTTACATTAACAGATGATAAGGGTTTCTTTATATGGAAACCTGAAATCAATGGAAATTTCTCTGTTAGGTCAGCCTTTCTGACCCTCAGGAAAAAATGCCATCCCAATATTAACAAAAGTATGGAATCCAATAATCCAAAACAAAATATCAAATTTTGTTTGGAAATCATTGAATAACTCCCTACTTTTTGATAATATTGTAATGAGAATGGGGTTCCATCTGCCTTCCATATGTATTTTATGTCAGAATTTGGATACCTTGAACCATTTCTTTAATGAATGTCATGTAGCCTTAGAAATCTGGAATAAATTTTACTCTGTGATGCGTCTACCATCCAGTTCTTTCCACCCTATATCTGAAAGGCTACAATTCTACTGGAATTTAAGATTTTCTTCTAAGCTGAGATTGTCAATTCAAGCTAATCTGCCAATGATTGTTATTTGGGAGCTATGGAAGGCTAGAAATAGTTAATTAAGGAGAAGTAACCTTTTACTGCTGATGTTATATGGGCAAGAGTTAAGGAAATATCCCTAACACTCTTCTCATTGCACAATCATTTCCAAACCTCTCCTTCTGATATTTGTCTCTGTTTACATGGACAGATTCCAAGCATGATCAGGAAAACAAGAGCAAAAATAAGTACAATTTCATGGGAAAAACCCAAGCATGGCATGAAAATCAATTGTGATGCATCTTTTGTAAATGCTTCTTCAGGTTTAGGAGTGGTTGCAATAAATACCTCAGGGGATTTAATTCATGCAATTTCTAGACCCGTGGACTATCCGGTTTTATCCTCCCTTCACGCAGAAATATTGGCTATTTTTGCAGGGATGCATTGGTCTGTTCATTCGACGACATCAGTACATATTGAGTCTGATTCAAAGCAGGCCGTAGATATTATAAATGGAATATCCAAGCCACCGTGGGAGCTGATCCAATTGACAAGAAACATCAAAGTTATCCGAGAAGGCAAGGATATCAACTTCTCTCATGTGTTCAGAGAAGCCAATCAACCGGAAGATTATCTAGCAAAGATGGCTTTCAAGAAGAATCACTTTACAGAATTTGACAAAATCAAGAGATCAAAGAATTTTTATCTCATGCTACGAAGGGATCTTCTTTTTCCTCATTTTAGAAAGATTGTGACTCCTTGCTGATATAATAGGGTGATATTTAGGCCTATAGATTGTAGAAGTAAGATCTGTCTGGCCATTCTTAATCTCACACAGGGGTGGGAGATTATTGAAATAGAAACACAGTTCTTGTCTTCTACTATCACACAAAGGCTTGCTATTGTCTTGAAAAACTGGTATTGGTCAAAGTTATTGGCCTTTTGCTAAGCCAGTTAAGGTTTTGATGGTTTTGGGGATCTATTAAATAACCCCATCTTATTAATATGAGGTTTTAAATCAAAAAAAAGAAGAAGATATCTCTAGGATATTGTATAAGAATTTTCAGAATGTAACAGTTTGATCTTAGAAATTAGTGATTTCTGTTTTAAATGGTCCCGAGTCCAATTTTTCATCCAAAATCAACAAAGAGAAAATGTCTTGTAAAACCATCTCACCATGTCTGATGGCGAGACGAGTGATTTAGATGCAATAGTAGAAAGCCTATTTCGGATCAACTCAACCTTTTATTTGACCATTTCCCCGCTTTCTTCAACCAGTAGCTACCTATTTCATCCGCCTGCAAGTTTTTGAGCTCGGCCAGATTTATTTTGTCAATGGCGAGGGATTTCGGCCGGCGACTGGAGTGCAATTGCTTGTCCGCTCGATGCTTACCATTTCTTCTTGTCCTCTAGAACGAACTCTTTCAAATTGTGTTTCGTACACAAACTCTAGTTTTCATCAAACCTCATGTCAAAATTCATACACTTCCTTGTGAAAATAGTACATGATATTGGTCGTTTAGAGAAGATTTAAGTATGAAGAAACTGAGTGTAGAGAGGAATCATAGAAGAAGGAATTGGACGTTTATGCTCAAAGGAGGGATGCAGGTAGCATAGTGAATCTTGTAGTCTTATTTTTTGTGCAGTTTGTTATAGTTGTAAGCATGGGTAGAGGTTTTGATATTAGAGTAGCACAATAACTTTCAAGGCAAATTGAAATTTTTCTTGACCTTCCTTTCATCTGTAAGGTTTAGCTTGCAGTTGAGACTCTTAGAAGCAAGTTACAAATTATGTCTCAGTAGGACATGTATTTATATTACTATAAAATTCATAAATAAAATAATTACTGGTGGGATTACCATTATCCTTTTTGAAGTGACTAATCTTGTATGAGTTCCTAAGAAAATGAATTGGTCCATTTTTTAAGGCGTGGAAACAGATAAGAACTCTCGAATGGAAATGGAAAAGAGATGTAACTCGAGTTCCTTGATATGTTGGAAGTCATCAGTTTGAGCCTAATTATCCCAAAACCCAATGTGAGTTTTTTATTTGGCCTTGCTCCTTCGATCCCCCGTCGTGATTAAATGATAATGGATAAGAGGATCATGGGATTGACGTGAAGGGGGAGGGATGGCTATATGAGCAGGGATGTCTATATTTCCTGGAGCGAACTCTGGGTGAATATGAAGCGCATGGATACAAGTTATGCCTTGGAATGAAATATAATTCCAAATCCACTTTGTCTACGTAAAAGGAAGCTGTAAGTAATGCAACTATGAATCTCATGGAGAGTTCGATCTTGGCTTGAGATGAACGCTGGCGGCATTCTTAACACATGCAAGGCGGACAACAAGTGGTATTTCCAGTGGCGGACGAGTGAGTATCGCGTAAGAACCCATCCTTGGGAGGGGAACAATGGCTAGAAACGGCTGTTAATACCCTGTAACCTAAGGATCTAAAGGCAGAATCCTCCTGAGGAGTGGCTCGTGTATGATTAGCTAGTTGGCGAGCAAATAGCTAACCAAGGCGATGATCGGTAGCTGGTGGAATTTTTTGAAATAGGCTAAAGCCTGATCGAGCAATGCCGCATGGAGGTAAACGGCCCACGGTTCATGAACTTCTTTTATCGGAGAAGAAGCAATGATGGTATCTGGGGAATAAGTATCGGCTAACTTTGTGCCATTGGCCGGGGTAAGATAGAGGATGCAAGAGTTATGCGGAATGATTGGGTGTAAAGCATCTGTAGGTGGCTTTTTAAGTTTTCCATCAAATCCCAAGGCTCAACCATGGACAGGAGGTCGAAACTACCAAGCTGGAATATGAGAGGGGCAGAGGAAATTTCTGGTCGAGCGGTGAAATGCGTAGTGATTGGAAAGAATACCAAGGGCGAAAACATTCTGCCGGGCCGATGCTGACACTGAGAGACAAAAGATAATGGAGAGAATGGGATTAGATACCCCAATAGTCCTAGCCGTAAAAGATGGATACTAGGTGCTGTGCATATCGACCCATGCAATGTTGTAGCTAACGCATTATGTATTTCACATAGGGAGTACGTTTTCAAGAATGAAACTTAAAGGAATTGACAAGCGGTGGAGCGTGTGACTTAATTTGATGAAAAGCGAAGAACCTTACCAGGGCTTGACATGCTGCAAACCCTATTGTAATAGAGGAATGCCTTCGGAAACACAGACACAGAGGGTGCATGGCTATCGTTAACTCATGTAGTAAGGTGTTCGGTTAATTCCTACAATGAGCGCAACCCTCATGTTTAGTTGTCATCGTTGATTTTGGAACCCTAAACAGACTGCTGAAGATAAGCTGAAGGAAGGTGAGGATGACATTGCGTCATCATGCCCCTTATGCCCAGGGTGAAACACGTCCTACAAAGGCCGAGACAAAGGGTCGTGATCCAGTTAGGGTGAGCTAACCCCAATAACCCATTCTTAGTTATGATTACAGGCTGCAAGTCTTCTGTAATAAGCCGGAATTTCTTGTAATTGTAGGTCATCCATACGGTTGTGAATCCGTTCACGGGCCTTGTACACACCTTCATTCACAATATGGGAGCTGGCCATGCCCAAATTCATTACCTTAACTGCAAGGAGGGGGGATGCCAAAGGAAGGGCTAGTGAATTCCTAATAAGGTATCCATACTAGATCACCTCCTTTTCAGGGAGAACTAATGCTTGTTGGGTATTTTGGTTTGACACTGCTTCACACCCAAAAAGAAAGGATCTACATCTGAGTTAAACTTTGAGATGGAAGGCTTCTTTACTTTCTCAACGATGAAGTAAGACCAATCCTATTGGCTTATTATCCTATGTCATAATAAAACAAGTTGATAGGATCTCTTTTTTTATGTCCCCTCGTGTGGCGAAATGGGGGAAAAAGGGAAAAAGAGGGATAGGGTTTCTCTCTTAGCATATCAAGCCACAGTGGGAGGCTTGAACAATGAGCTACTAGCTCAGTGGTAGAGAGCTCCCTTGATAATTGCATTATTGTGCCTAGACTGTGAGGGCTCTCAGCTACATGGATAGTTCAATGTGCTCATCGGCGCCTGACCCTGAGATGTGGATCATCCAAGGTACATTAGCATGGCGTACTCCTACTGTTTGAATCGGAGTTTGAAACCAAACTTCTCCACGTGATAATACATGGGGCCATTCGGGTGAGATCCAATGTAGATCCAACTTTCGATTCACTCGTGGTATCCGGGCGGTCCGGGGGACCACCGCAGCTCCCCTCTGCTTGAGAATCCATACAAATCTTATATGTGTAAGGACATCTATCTCTTTAGCACAAGTTTAGGTTCGGCTTCCATAGGAAAAATGTAGCTCCTAACAACGTATCTTCACAGACCAAGAATTACGAGATTACCCCTTTCATTCTGGGATGACGGAGGATCGTATCATTCGAGCCATTTTTTATGCTTTTCCTGGGGGACTAGAGAAAGCTGCAATCAATAGGATTTACATTATTGTCCCTTCCTTAATGGAAAAGCGTGAAATTATCTTTCCTTTCCATAGGGATCGAAAGATTGGATCTAGCCGTAAGAAGAATTCTTAGTATAAATAACCCACTTATTGTTCTTCGACCCCCCGATCATTTCTATGGAATGTGTCTATTTATCTATCTCTTCAGTCAAAATGGGAGCAGGTTTGAAAAAGGATCTTGGAGTGCCTAGGGTTAGGCCAGGAGGGTGTCTTAACGCCTTCTTTTTTCTTCTCGTGGGAGTTATTTTACAAATACTTGTTATTGTCAAGGTAAGGAAGAAGGGGAAACAAGAACACTTGAAGAGAGGAGTACAACAGAGAGTTGTATACTGGGTTCGGGAAGGATGAATCGCTCATGAAAAGGAATCTATTAATTCTCTCCCAATTGGTTGTAATGCAGGTGCGATGATGTACTTCATGAGCGAGGTCTCTGGTTCAAGTCCAAGATGGCCTAGCTACACCAGGGAAAAGAATAGAAGAAGCATCTGACTTCTTCATGCATGCTTCACTCGGTTTAGGGGATATAGATCAATTGGTAGAACTCCGCCCTTGCAATTGGGTCATTGCAATTATGGTTTGGATGTCTAATTGTTCAAGCGGTAATGATAGTATCTTGTGCCTGAAACGGTGGCTCACATTTTCTAAGTAATGGAAAAAGGACCCAAAAATGCCACTGAAAGACTCTAATGAGATGAAGAGAAGCTGTCAAGAATGCAGAGGAGGTAGGATGGGCAGTTTATGAAATCTAGTACAGATCGTACATGGATGGTAGTTGGAGCTGGAGGCTCCCCTAGTGTTCCCTCATCTGAGATCCCTGGGGAAGAGGATCAATTTGGCCCTTTAAAACATCTTGATGCACTATCTCCCTTAAACCCCTTAATCGAAATGCGACAAAAGAAAAAGAAGGGAAAATCCATGGACCGACCCCATCATCTCCACCCTGTAAGAACTACGAGATCACCCCATGGATTACTTTGGCATCCAAGGGTCACAAACCAACCATAAAACCATGTTCAATAAGGGGTTCGAGAAGGGTAATCACTCATTCTTAAAACTAGTGTTCTTATGACCGACCAAAGAGAAGTTGGGTTGAAAATGGGGGAAAGATCTCGGTTCCTGGTTCTCCTATATCTTGATCCTTTAGAACCATACGAATTTTTATTTAGGAATGGGATTCCAACTTAGCACCTTTTGAGTGAGATTTTGAGAAGAGTTGCTCTTTGGAGAACACAGTACGATGAAAGCTGTAAGCTGTGTTGGGGGGAGTTATTGTCTATCATTGGTCTCTATGCTAAAATAACTCGGGGGACTTGAGAGGCGGTGGTTTACCCTGCGGCAGATGTCAGTGGTTCGAATCCGCTTATCTCAGACTCGTGAACATAGTAGATACAAAGCTATATGATAGTACCCAATTTTTCTGATTCGGTGGGTTTGATCTAAAATTTATCATTTATGGACGTTGATAAGATCCATCTATTTAGCAGCACATTAGGATAACATGGCCTTAAAATAAAAGTGAAGTGTAAGGTTCAAATGAGGAAAGGCTTACAGTGAATACCTAGGCACCCAGAGACGAGGAAGGGTATAGTATTCGACAAAACGCTTTGGGGAGTTTAAAAATAGCATAGATCTGGAGATTCCCATATAGGGAAAAATTTTGAATTGCTATTGAATCCATGGGCAGGCAAGAGACAACCTGGAAAACTAAAATATCTTAGTAGCCAGAGGAAAAGAAAGAAAAATTGATTCCCGTAATAGTGGCTAGCAAAAATGAGAGCAGCCCAAACTGTGAAAACGAGGTTGTGGGAGAGCAATAAAAGCATCGTACTACTAGGCAAAGCCACCCAAAAGCTGCACCCTATATGGCGAAAGTCAAGTAGCCAAAAGCATCACTAGCTTTCGCTCTGACCCGAGTAGCATGAGGCATGTAGAACACCATGTGAATCAGAAAGGACCACCTTGCAAGGCTAAATACTTCCGAGTGACCGATAGCGAAGTAAGACTATGAGGGGAGGGTGAAAAGAACCACCACGAAGCTATGAAATAGAACATGAAACCGTAAGCTCCCATGCAGTGGAAGGAGCCCATGGCTCTAACCGCGTGCCTATTAAGAATGAGTTGGCGACTCATAGGAAATAGATTGGTTAAGGGAACCCACCAGAGCCGTAGCGAAAGCGAGTATTAATTTTTTTAAATGTAGAGACCATCAAAAGCTATGTCTAGCCAGTTTTTAATGCCGGGCGCGACAAAAGTTTTTTTTGCCAACATCATTATATGTGCAATAGTTCATACATATGTAATACCCAAGTATATTCAATTTGGTTGTAAATTACTTTCGGGTTGTATTCTATTCCTTTCGCATTTGAGGTTTTCTCATTACATATTTATTTTAGGCTCTGTCAAGGCATTTCACTTCTTTTGTAGACTAGAGTCAATATTCCCCCCAATTTTGAAAGAATATAACCAAGCTTCACTTGCTCTAGAGTGTCGATAGCTCCAATTCCCCCATAGAAATACTTTGTGGCAGCTTTTGATACAAGAGCTAATGCTCATGTCCAATCGCTTAAACCTATAAACCACCATCACTATCATCTGCTCACGTTTTGGCGTGATTATCAATATTGTAGGGCCAGAACTCATTTTTAGCATCCCTTTTAATTAGAATGGTAAACATTGCATTCATTAAATTTATTTAAAATTCAAAACCCTAGATCTTATTTGAGCGCCGAGGATTCTTCTCCTCCTTCCCTCTATGGATGTGTCTTGTAGATTACATTTTCATGAGGCTAATGTTTGGAATCCTACATGATTTTGTAAAATAGCTTCATCAATAGGTGATGTTTTTTTTTCTTGCAAAAATGAAATCACGCGCGACATTTAAATTTCGGGTGCTTAAGCATTAATCTGGTACTAAGGAGAAAAGTCTTATGTATTGTTTTTGGCCTAAATATTGTATACTATTAATTTAAGATTTAGTAAAATGGAATGAAGAATTAGCGAAATACGTAGTTTAATTACCCGATGCAAATTAAGCTTTAAGTTTAGTTCGTGCTACGAAAACGAAAGTATTATAAAAGTGCTGGAGATGCCAAGACTACTACCACCATGGATAAAGACATTTATCAACTTGATCAAATATTTAAAGGTTATGTTTGGGATCTTCTAAGTGACATGACAAGTCTGATGACTAGGTCTAGGACGAAGCTTAGAGATGATGATTTAAATGCTTTGATGGATCACCTTCATGATGACGAATTAATCAAGAAATTAACAATGACGATTTCTTGGATTAATTTTTCAAGATTGTCATGGAAGTGAAGACATCATGAAGAGCACTATTCTTTTTTTCCACAGGGTTTTTAACGAGGCAGAGTTATAGTTGTAAACTACTATAAAATTATTTCATTTTGGATTTTCAGGATGAGCTCGGCAATGTGGGCTTTGAAGGGCTTGATTTTGAAATCTTGTTCACTAGGGTTTAGAATATTCAGTTTTATTCCAATTAGAATTAGATTTTGTAAGATTAGATAATGCAATATTCTTTCACGGTTACTTATTGAATAATTTGGCCATATCTCCATTTATTTTAGGCATTCTAGTTAGATATGGTTTTAGTTTTTTCAAGCTTCCATAATTCTATTAGGTTTATGACAGAAATGACCAAATCCCGTTCTATTCGAACTAGGGTATGGTCGATGAAAAGCTTATAAATAGCGGTGGTATTCTCGAGCTTTAGACACACTTTTATCAATCATATATTCAGAAATTTGAATTCATACTCTTTGCTTGCAAGCATTCTTCATTGTTGCTTAATCCCACAGGTTAATTATGTATCAATAGCTTTGATTTGTGAACTAATCTGGCGGGCTAGTTATCTTCATAAAGCTCGAGAATTGAGCAATCCCGAGGGCTAGTTGATCAATTTTCGTGCGGCTATACTATGATTTGTGAAATCCCTTGTTTAATATTCTGATTTTTAGTGTTATATATTGTGTTAATTTAGAATTTGTGGCTGAGAAAAGAAAGAATAAAAAAGGAAATCCAATTTGAAAAAGGAAAAGGAAACAAAATCCAAATAGGAAGAGGAAAATGAAATAATATTCATTTGATTTTGGGAAACTGATCAGAATTTTTTACTTACGGAGAAAGTAAGTGCTCAAAATCCTTTTCTAAAAGGGATTTGGATTTGTGTAGCTAATTCAATTCAGATTTGGAAAGGTTGATTGAATTTTCGGAACTTATTTGTCGCCTATTTAAAACATTCTTGTTTTGATCATATCTCATTCAATATAGCCCCGATTCATTCAATTAAAATTGTGTTTTGTCCCTTATTATCTTAAGAATTTGAAATTATATTTTGTAGATCCTGATTTTGAGTTTATATATTTTTAAATTTTGAAATAAGTTCTGCAGTACTCATTTCCTATTTTGCTTTGAATTTGCGGTGAATTGATCGATTCCTCTGAAATTAGCCTTCGCCTTGTGAGTGTTATAAAATTGATGAGTGACCTTACTAAAAAAATGGAAGTG